>OZ025711.1:0-165728 GCA_964019335.1 Diplonema japonicum | reverse complement strand
TCGATCATGAGGTTTTGGAAGTGGTCGTCCTTCGGCACCGACACCATTGGCTTCAGGGTCTGCTCCGCGAGATCGTCAATCGCGGTGTGCGCGGTAGCCTTCCTCACCACCACCCCGAACACCTGCACCCTCTCCTTATCGAGCTCCCCGCGCGCCTGCAGCACGGCCTGGGTGTCCGGGTCGAAGACCTGCCCGTCCGTGATGATGATGAGCACTCTCTGCCTCCCGTCGTTCGGGGAGGCGTGGAACATCTGCGCCACGTCGGTCAGCCCCTTCGCGATCATGGTCCCGCCACCGTAGTAGTTGGTCTCCTGCCAGTCGATGTCGGCGTTCAGTTCTGCGAGGTCCCCGGTGAGACTCCCGGAGGAGCCGATCCCAGCGGGGGTTGCCTGAGCGTCCGCCCTCCCGGGGTCCGCTCCTTGAGCGTTTATTCCAGAAAACTGGATGATCCCCACACGCACCTTCCCGCTGTTCGCCTGCGAGTTTACTCCGACAATTCCCTTCTCCCCGCTCAAGGGCAGCGTCGTCACCCAGTCCCTGACCATCTCCATAATAGCGTCGAAACCGTGCGGGTGGCGCCCGAAGGACTGGCTCATCGACCCTGACCCGTCCAACAAGAGCACCAGGTCCAGCGTGGGGCACTGCCCGAACTGGAACGGGGTACAGAAGTCCTTATCCCCGTTCCAGTAGCAGTCCGCGTCCTTCCTGCACTCGCACTCCGCGAGCTTCCCGCACTCCTTCTCTACGCACTTGCTACCCTCGTACACGCACGGGCTGTCGCTGTCGCACTTCGCCGGGTTCGCGTTCATCTTCGCACAGTGCTTCACGCTGCACTGCGCGGGGGACACAGAGATGTCCCAGTGGCAGTCCACCTCCGTGTTGCAGCACCTCTCCCCGGAGTGGATGGCGCACAGCTCCTGCACGCAGGTGAAACCGGTCACACCGCTCACCCATTGGCACCGCGTGTCCTTCGTACAAGATACTTCATCCGTGAAGACCGTCGGGTCGCAGCTCTTCTTTTGGCAGGCACCGCCCCCGGCGACCCCCGCGCAGGCGTCCCACTCGCAGAGGGCATCGGCACCGCAGTCCGCTTCCACTGTGTGCTTGCACGGCTTCTCCGCACAGGTTTTCGTTGCCGCCGTCCACTCGCACCCCTTCGGGTCCGCTTCGCACTCTGTCTCAGTCTGCTGGTTGCACGGGCGCTCCACGCAGTCAGGCTTCGAAGCATCCCAGTCGCACTGGTCGTCCGCCTCGCACGTGGTCTCATCGTTGTAGGCGCAGATTGTCTCCACCCAGCAGGAGGGATCCGTCGTCCCGTTCACCACCTTCCACTCGCAGTGGTTCACCGTGTCGGCCGTGCACTTCGTGCTGTCGCAGTGCGCCACGCAAGGGGAGTCTACGCACGACAGGCCTACGCTACTCCACACGCAACCGGGGTCCGTTGTGCACTCCATCTGCACCAGGTGCTGCGGGCACGGCTTGTGCATCCCAGCCTGGTTCTCGCTCGACGCTCCGGGCATGAGGAGCTGTCCCCACTTGCTGTTCGGGTCGCAGATCCCGTTCAGGACCTGGTCCGGCATATCGTCGATCAGCACGTTCATGAAGTGATCGTCGTGCGGGTCCGAGGTGATCGGCTTCAACGCCGCCTCCGCGTCCAGGTCCTCTTGCGTGTGCGCCGCAGCTTTCCTCAGCACCACCCCGAAAATCTTCACTCCTTCCGCAGTGAGGACTGCCTTCGCGGGGGCGAGGGACGCCGTGTCCTTGATTGCTCCGTCTGTCACGATGATGAGTACCTTCTGCCTCGTGGACGGGGAGAACTGGAACATGGTCCCGGCCCAGTTCAGCCCCATCGCGATGAAAGTGCTCCCCTGGATGTAGTTTGCCTCGTGCCAGTCGATGTCCCCTTGCAGCTCCGTCAAATCCCCGGTCAGGGAACCCGAGGACCCAACCCCGACAGGGGTTTTCACCGCCTCAGGGACAGGACCAGAGAACTGGATGATCCCCATTCGGAGTCCGCCGTTCGGGGCTGTCGACGCCTTCCCGACTGTGTGGTCCTCCCCCGTGAGGGGCAACGTGTTCACCCAGTCCCGGATCATCTCCATCATGGCGTAGAAGCCGTGCGGGTGGCGCCCGAAGGCCTCGCTCATCGAGCCGGACCCGTCCAGCAGCATCACCACGTCCAACACGGGGCACTGCCCGTACTTGCTCTCCACGCACTTCGGGACCGTGGAGCGCACGTCCCAGTAGCACCTGTCCTCCGCGTGGCACTTGCAGCGGTCGTCGTTGAACTTGCTGCACTCCTTCTCCACACACTTCGTCTGCGTTGCGTTCCACATGCACTCGTCCTCTGCGTTGCACTCCGCAGGGCCCTTGAAGGCCCTGCACGGCTTCTCCTTGCACATGGCGGGCGAGCTGCTCACGTCGAAGCGGCAGTCCGGGTCCTTCGAGCACTCCTTCTCGTTCGGGTACAGCACACACGGGGCGATCACACAGGGGTCGGTCGTCCCGCCAACCCAGTCGCAGAACGGGTCCGCCTCACACTTCGCGTCGGTGTCGTAGTCACACTTCTCAGTCACGCACACGCCCCCCACGAGGTCCACCATCCCGCCGCAGGCGGTCGCCGCAGCCGCCGTGTTCTGGGTCGTTCCGAAGTTCCAAGTAAGGCTCCTCTTCCCGCCGTCTGTCGACGAGGTGGTGAACTCGATGCTGGCCACGATTTCCGCGAGCTTGTCGCCACTCACCCCGGACCCGCCGCTCACCGTCAGGGAACCCTCCGCTGCCTGCCAGTTCACAGTCACGCCCGCAGCAGCGCAGCCACCGCAGGCGAGAGAGTCCTTCCCATTCACGTAGCCGCCCTCGATGCGGACAAACACCGCGTTCTGCGCAGTGCATGAGCAGCTGGCGTCGCACGTCGCAGCGGGGAACGGCTTCACGGGCACCAGCACCTCGTAGGAGACAGCCCCCGTTCCAGCGTTCGTTGACGCCCCCGAGTAGACGAGCCACTCGCAGCCGGTCTCCGACTTGCAGTCTACCTCCTTAGTGTGCTGGCAGGGGATCGGCTTGCAGACGGGCGTCGGGAGCAGCGACCACTCACAGCCATCGGGGTCCTGCTCACAGGCAGGCTCGTTATCGTGGATGCACGGCTCAACGGTGCAGACCGCAGCCTTCGTCACAGCCGAGTCCGTCGACGGAGGCTGGCACACGCACTTCCAGTCATCCAGGCTCGTGGAGTTGGTGTTCGGGTCGAAGCATAGTTGGGCGCAGTTCAACGCCCCCTTGCAGTCGGCGGTGCACTTCCATCCGTTCTCCTTGCACTCGTCCACCTCGCAGGTCGCGGGCTTCCCGGTCGCTGTGTTCTTCGAGGGCGACGGGCACTTGCAGATCCAGTCGCTCTTGCTCGACTCTGACGTATTCGGGTCCTCGCAGGTCTGCCCAGCGTCCTTGCAGGTGTTCTTCGAGCAGGTGTCGCAGTCTTCAACGCACTCGTCGAGCACGCAGGTTGCCTTCTGTGCGACCGCCGACCCCTTCGCAGGGTCCGTGCACACGCACTCCCAGTCGTTTAGCCTGCTGGTGTTGAGGTCCGTGCATGTCTGCCCTTCGGCGGTACAGGTTGCACCGTGCTCGACGCACTCGTCGACGGTGCACATCGCTGCATGAGCCACAACCTTCCCCTTAGTGGGGGGGGGGCAGCTGCAGGTCCAATCTCCGAGGCTGGTAGGCGAGGTGTCCGGGTCGAAGCAGGTTTGTTCGCAGTTCGGGGTATTCGGGGCAACGCAGTTTGCGGTGCAGTTGTTCTGCGGCTCGTCACACTCGTCGATCTCGCAAACTGCGGGCTTCGCCGTCGCCTGGTGGGTCGAGGGCGGCGGGCACTTGCAGACCCAGTCGCCGGTGCTGGTGGCAGTCGTGTCGGGGTCCTCGCACTCCTGTCCGACACTTTTACAGGTGTCGTTCGCGCACGTGGGGCAGTTCTGGACCTTGCACTCGTCAAGCAGACACCTCGCCGGTCGCACGGTAGCGTTCCCCGTTGCAGGGGGCAGGCACTCGCAAACCCAGTCGTTCAGCGTCTGCTGGTTTGTGTCCTCGCACTCCTGTCCCTCCGCCGCACAGACAGTTTCCTTCTCGTCACACTCGTTGTAGGTGCAGTGCACCACAGGGCCAGCAACCATCTTTCCGGTCGCTGGGGGAGGGCACAAGCACTCCCAGTCCCCTGTGCTCACGGTCGTGGGGTTCGGGTCGTAGCAGGTCTGCCCGCAGTCCAGGGTCCCAGGCACACACGCCTCTGTGCACTTCCCGGCATTCACAGGATCCTTGCACTCATCGAGGTCGCACACTGCCATTTTCCCCGTGGCTGTGTGGTTCGACGGAGGAGGGCACTTGCAAACCCAGTCGCTGGTGCTCGTGGGGCTGGTGTTCATGTCCTCGCAGTCCTGCAACCCACAGGTGTTGTTCGCGCACGTCGGGCAGTCTTGGATCTTGCACTCGTCGTACACGCACTCCGCAGCCTGCGCCGTCGCGTTCCCGACGCTCGGCGGTTTGCACTTGCACTCCCAGTCCCCGGCCTTCGTGTGGTCAGGGTCGTTGCACTCCTGTCCCTGTGCAATGCACGTAGCGCTGTTAATCTCGCACTCATCGAGGGAGCACATAGCGACAGATCCGGTGGCGTTCCCGATCATCGGGGGCTCGCACTCGCAAACAAAGTCCGACGGCGTGTTGCATGCGGTGTTCGCGTCGTAGCAAGACTGGTTCGCACCAGCGCAAAGGGTGTCTCCGACACACTCGTCGCAGATGCAGACCGCAGGTTTCCCCGTTGCAGAGTTGTTCGCTGCAGGGGGCTTGCAGGTGCAGATCCAGTCGCCCGTGCTCGAGGCGTCCGTGTTGGGGTCCGTGCAGGTCTGGTCCGCGTCGGAGCACGTCGTTCCCGCACACGTGGGGCACGTCTCAACGCACTCGTCGAGCTTGCAGGTGGACGCTGCCTGTCCCACCGCCATCCCGGTGCTGGGGGGCGGGCACTTGCACTCCCAGTCGTCGAGCTTGGTCAGGTCGGGGTCGTTGCAGATCTGGCCCACAGCCGTGCATGTGGCGTTTTTCTCCTTGCACTCGTTGACCTCGCAAGTGGCCGCCTGGGCGGTGGCCGTCCCGCTGTAGGGGGCTTTGCATTCGCAGGTGTAGTCCTTCGTGCTGTCGCAGGCGGTGTTCGGGTCGAAGCAGATCTGTCCGGCCGCGGAACACTTCTGGTCCGCCTCCTTGCATTCGTCACAGACGCAGGTCGCCGGCTTCGCCGTCGCGCTCCCCACACCAGGCGGGGGACACGTGCAGATCCAGTCGTTCAGGTCGTGCACACCGGTGTTGGTGTCCTTGCAGGTTTGCCCCTCGTCCGAGCACGCCCCCTTCGAGCACGATGGGCAGGTGGCAACGCACTCATCGAGAGAGCAGTTCGCGGCACCGCCTGTGACAGGGGTCCCGGTCCACGGTGTCGGGCACTCGCACTGCCAGTCGCCGTACTTTGTTTTGTCGGGGTCCCTGCACTCTTGCCCCTCGGCGGTGCAGAGGTTCGTGGGGCTGCCCGCGGTCTGCGCGCAGGTCGGGCAGACTACCACGCACTCGTCCGTCTCGCACACCATCCCAGCGACACCGCCGGGAGTGGTGGCGGTCACGTTGGTGCCGGTCGAAGGAGGAGGGCACATGCAGACCCAGTCTCCTGTGGACATAGGGTCGGTGTTGGGGTCGTCGCAGATGTGGCCGGCCGCAACGCACTTCTTGGCCTCCGGGTCCGTCTTGCACTCACCAGGGTATTCGCACTCAGCAGGGTTCATCACCGCCGATGCGGTCTTGATGGCGGGTGGGACGATGCAGTGGCACTCCCAGTCATTGCGGCTGCCCAATGAGGGGTTGGGGTCCACGCACTCCTGACCGGCGTCCGCACACTTCTTCTCGTTGTCGGGGTCCTTGCACTCGTCAACAACACAAGGTGTCGCGGCCTTCCCGGTCGCGAAGCCCGTGGAAGGAGGCGGGCACGTACAGATCCAGTTGCCTGTGCTGTTCGCCGCCACGTTGGGGTCATGGCAGGTTTGGCCCTCCGCGGAGCAGACTCCGTTGGAACACGTAGGGCAGGTCTCTACGCACTCATCGATCAC
This sequence comes from Diplonema japonicum, assembly GCA_964019335.1. Lineage (NCBI taxonomy): Eukaryota > Euglenozoa > Diplonemea > Diplonemida > Diplonemidae > Diplonema > Diplonema japonicum. Next base: position 159,594 of record OZ025711.1, on the reverse strand, counting down.
ACACTCGGCAGAGTTGGCCACAGCCTTGCCCGTGGTCGGCGGCGGGCAGGTGCAGGTCCAGTCGCTGGTGGAATGCATCGAAGTGTCCGGGTCCTCACAGGTCTGGCTCTTGCTGCTGCAGGTGTCGTTCGCACAAGTGGCGCAGCTCACCACGCACTCATCGATCGTGCACTCCGCAGGTTGCGCTGTGGCAGTCCCGTTCATTGGGGGTGTGCACTTGCACTGCCAGTCGCCGGCCTTAGCCTGGTCCGGGTCGAAGCAGGTCTGCTGCTGCGACTCGCAGGTGTCTTTGTGCAAGTCGCACTCGTCAACGTCGCACGAGGGGGTCACAGGACCCCCCACTTGAGACGGCTTCTGGGCAGGAGGAGGGCACGAGCAGGTCCAGTCGCTGAGCTTGCTCGTGTCGGGATCATTGCAGATTTGCGTAGCATTCGAGCAAGCGTTGTCCGCGCAGGTCGGACAGGTCTCCACGCACTCGTCGATGCGGCAGACGGCGGCGCTCCCAATGGCCACACCAGCATACGGAGACGGGCACGTGCAGGTCCAGTCACCGGTGGAGTGAACAGCGGTGTCGGGGTCATTGCAGACCTGGTTGGCATCCGAGCAGGTGGTGTTCGCACAGGTCGGGCCAACACAGTCAGCAGCACACTCGTCAAGGGTGCACTCTGCGGGCTTGGCAACCCCAGTACCGTTCATCGGCGGTGTGCACTTGCACTCCCAGTCGTTGGGGGTGAGCTGGTCGGGATCGTCACAGGTCTGCCCGACGTTCTCGCAAATCTGCTTCATCTTGTCGCACTCGTTCTCCTCGCAGCCCGTCACAGGCGCTCCTACAACAGGTGGCTGCTGCGATGGAGGGGGGCAGGTACAGGTCCAGTCGTTCAGCGTTGAGGTGTCGGGGTCGTGGCAAGTCTGGTTCTTCGCGCTGCAGGTGGTACCTGCGCATGACGGTTCGCTGCAGTTGGCCGCGCACTCGTCGAGAAGGCAGGTCGCAGAGTTCGCAATGGCCACCCCGGTGAAAGGGGGCGGGCATGTGCAGGTCCAGTCGGCTGTGGAGTGCATCGAGATGTCCGGGTCCTCGCAAGTCTGGCCCTCGCTGCTGCAGGTATCGTTCGCACAAGTAGCGCAGCTTGCCACACACTCGTCGATCGTGCAGTCCGCAGCCTGGGCCGTGGCGGTCCCATTCATGGGGGGCACGCATTTGCACTTCCAGTCATCAGCGACCAGCTGGTCGGGGTCCTCACAGATCTGGCCCTGGTTCTCGCACACCACCTTGTGCAGGTCACACTCGTTCACCTCGCACCCCATCACCGGCTGCTGCGGCGAGGGCGGCTGCTTCGAGGGTGGAGGGCAGTTGCACGTCCAGTCCCCCAGCTTCGTGAAGTCGGGGTCATGGCAGGTCTGGTTCACGTTCGAACACGTTGCGTTGGCACAGGTGGTCCCAGTACACAGGGCAGAGCATTCGTCCAGCTTGCAGATCGCGGCGGCGGCGGTGGCCGAGCCCGTGAAGGGGTTCTGACACGTGCAGGTCCAGTCCCCAGTGGAGTGCGATGCCTTGTTGGGGTCGTCGCAAAGCTGGTTTTCTCCCGTGCAGGTCGTGTTTGCACAGCTCGGGCAGGTCTTCACGCACTCGTCGAGTTCACACCAAGCAACCTGCGCGGTGGCGGTGCCATTCGAAGGCGCCTTGCAGGTGCAGGTCCAGTCCCCGGTCACAGACTGGTCGGGGTCGTGGCAAGTTTGGTCTGCGTTCTCGCAGGTGTCCTTGTGGATGGTGCACTCGTCGAAGTCGCAACTGACCACAGCGGCGGCTACGGCGCTCTGGTTCGAGGGCGGGGGACACGTGCAGGTCCAGTCGCTCAACACCGTGGTGTCCGGGTCGTGGCAAATCTGGTTCTTGTCGCTGCAGGTGGTTTTTGCGCAGGTGCTGCAGGTCTGGTCCTTGCACTCGTCGACCTGGCAGACAGCGGCGTTCGCCACTGCCACACCCGTGTAGGGCGGCTTACAGGTGCAGGTCCAGTCGCTCAAGCTGGTCACGGTGGGGGTGGGGTCAAAGCAGTCCTGGTTCTTGTCGCTGCACGTTGTCCCAGCGCAGGTGGGGCAATCAACAGCGCACTCGTCGAGAACGCACACCGCCGCCACCTGTCCGGGCTGCGTCTTCGGGTCCCTCGTCGCGGGTGGCACACAGTCGCAGTAGTAGTCGTCCGTGCACGGTGCAGGGGTGGGGTCCATGCAGAGCTGGTTCACAGCACCGCAGGTAAGGTTCCCGGGTTGCCCCGCCGCGCACTCGTCATGCTGGCACACGCTGTTCGCAGCGTCCCACACGCACATGGCGTCTGCCTTGCACATCTTCTCGTTGTACACGGGGTCCCCGGTGGTGTATGCGCAGTCGCATGTGGGGTCTGGGGCGTTCGTGCAGATGCTGCCGTTCACCCAGGTGCAGTTGTTGCTCGGGTCACCCTGGCACGCCGAGCCGTTGCAGTGCAGCAGACATGGGGAGTTCAGGCACACAGAACCAACGTCAGACCAGATACACCCGGGATCCTTCTTGCAGGTCCCTTGGGTTTGGTAGTCTGGACACGGAAGGTGCACGCCGCTCGAAGGCTGAGGAGGGTCCTTCACGATGAGGTGTCCCCAAGGGCCGTTCGGGTCGCAGATCCCCTTCATGAGGTCGGGCACCTCGTCGATCATGACGTTCTTGAAGTGGTCGTCGTGCGGGTCAGAGGTAATCGGCTTCAGCGTTTTCTCAGCGTCAAGATCCGCCTTCGTGTGCTTGGTGGCCTTCCTCACCACGATACCGAACACCTGCACACCCTCCTTGTCTAGCTCCGCCCTCGCACCAGAAAGGGAGTTCGGGTCGTAGATCTGCCCGTCTGTGAAGATAAAGAGCACTCTCTGCCTCCCGTCCACAGGCGAAGCGTGGAACATGTCGGCCGCCATCGTGAGACCCTCTTCAATCATGGTCCCGTCACCCATGTAGTTGTCCTCGTGCCAGTCCACGTCGTCTTCCAGCTGTTGCAGCTTACCAGTGAGTCTTCCGCCAGATCCCTTCCCACCAGGGGTCTTCCTGGCTTCGCTCCTCCAATTGTTCCATCCAGAGAACTGGACAATACCCACGCGCACTCCGCCGTTGTCTTTCTTCGACTTGATCCCCACAGAGGCGTCTTCCCCGTTCAAGGGCAGGGTCTCGATCCAGTCCCTCATCATCTCCATCAAAGCGTCAAAGCCGTGAGGGTGGTTCCCGAACTTCGCAGACATGGAGCCTGACCCGTCCAGCACCAGCACGATGTCGAGGGTGGGGCATTCGCCGAACTCAATCGCCACGCAGGCACCGGTCCCAGCGAAACCTGCACCGGGTTTCCAGTAGCACTTGTCGTGCTGGTTGCACGGGCACATGTCAGGGAACTTGCTGCAGTCCAAGTCCACGCATTTGTTCGTTGTTGAATTCCACATGCAGTCGCTCTGCTCGTCGCACTTCGGCTGCTTCTGGATCGCCGGACACTTCTTCTGCGAGCAGACCGCGGGGGCGGTAGTTGCATCCCACTTGCAAATCGGGTCCTTGTCGCAGCACCTCTCGTCCCTGAACTGCGCGCACACCCGGTCCTTGCAGGTGGAGGCCGCGGCGTCCCACACGCAGTGCACATCGGCGTCGCAGTCCCCCTTCGCGGCAAAGTAGTCACAGCCCTTGGGCATGCACTGCAGCTGCGTGGTGTTCCCGCACAGAGGGTAGTCCCACTTGCATGCCGGGTCGGAGCTGCACACAGACTGGTAGGTCGACGAGCAGGGCTCCACAATGCACACGTCCTGCCCGTTCTGGTTTACCCAGGCACAGCCGTCCTTGTCAGCTTCGCAGTCGGCTTGGTTCTTGTTCGGGGTACAAGGGGGCAGCACGCACACCCCGTTGTCCCACACGCAGAGGTCCGGAGAGTTCACGCACTGAGTCTGGTCTGTGTAGGCACACTTTGTCTCCTTCCAGCACTCCGTCCCGTTCCACTTACACAGGTTCGCCGTGTCCTTGATGCACGACTGCTCGTCACAGTGCGCAATGCACGGGGAGTCCTGGCACTCGTTGCTTGCGGCGTGCCACTCGCAACCGGGATCGGCGTTGCAGAGGTGCGAGTCGGCGTGGTTGGGGCACGGAGCGTGCACACCGGCCTGCGTCGAGGGAGAGTTCTTCACGATGAGGTGTCCGAACTTCCCGTTGGGGTCGCAAATGTCGCCCAGCACTTTGGTCGAGATCTCGTCCAGCATGAGGTTCTGGAAATGGTCATCATGCGGGTCCGAGGTGATGGGCTTAAGCGTGGCCTCTGCGTCGACATCAGCCTTAGTGTGCGCCTGCTGCTTCCTTATCACAATACCGAAGGTTTGCACATCCTCCTGGTCCAGCACTGTCCTTGCGGGACCCAAGGAGTTAGGGTCGTAGATCTTCCCATCCGTGAAGATGATGAGGATCCTGGGGCGTACAGCGTGCTGATGCGAGGCATCGAACATGTCTCCCACCATCGTCAACCCCTTCTCGATCATGGTGCCGTCCCCCATGTAGTTGGCCTCGTGCCAGTCCAAATCTTGGTTGATCTGAGTTAGGTCACCCGACAGGTGCCCACTAGAACCCGTACCCGATGGGGTTTGGATCGCCTTCGGTGTCCCAGAGAACCACCACCAGGGGTTGCTGCCAGAGAACTGCACGAACCCAAGCCTGAGACCGCCCTTGGCAGGACCAGGACCAGTGTTGGTCCCCGCCAGCTCTCCTGTGAGGGGGAGGGTCTTTGCCCAGTCCCTCAGGATCTCAATCAGCCCGTAGAAGCCGTGCGGGTGATTCCCGAACCAGGCATCCATCGAGCCAGACCCATCCATCAGCATGATCACGTCCATCGTAGGGCACTCACCGTACTTCGCGTCCGTGCACTTGTTGTGAGCAGCGTCCCAGTAGCAGTCGGGGTGTGCCCTGCACGGGCACTTGTCCAGCTTGCTGCAATCCTCCTCCACACACGCCTGCTTACCGGAGTCCCACATGCACTTGCTGTCGGCGTCACACTGGTCCTTCGTAGCCTGGGTCGGGTAGGTTTTGGGGCAGTACTTCTCTCCGCACACAGGAGGGCTGGAGGTGATGTCCCAGTGGCAGTTGTCGTCGTGGTCGCAGCACTTCTCAGTCGGGTACTTCGCACACTTCCCGAGCTCGCAAGTGAGGGAGCTCGTCCACACGCACCAAGTGTCCTTTACGCACCCCGCCTGCGATTGGTGGTCAGGCTGAGAGCACCTCTTCGGCACGCACTTCTGGTCTGCAGCGTCAGGGCACGCAGCATCCCATTCGCAGTCAGTGTCTACCTCGCATGTTGTCTGGTTGTCGTAGTAGCAAGGAGTTTCCACACACTTCGGGTCGGGTTGGATCGTCGTGTCCCAAGTGCACTGCTTTCCAAGGTTGTTGCATGCTGCTTGGTCCGTTGCCTGGCAAGGGCCTTCGTCGCACCTGGGATTCTTTGCAGCGTCCCATTTGCAATCGTTGTCAACGCACTCCTTTTGGTTGAGGTGGTCCTTGCACACAGTCTTCTCACATTGCAGAGTCCCGTTGTTAAACTTGCACTTGTTCGTCGTGTCCGCAACACAGTCTGTCTCACCACAGTGCTTGAAGCAGGGGTGGTCCTCGCAGGCCACAGTGATCGAATTCCACTGGCAAGTCGCACGTGCCGTGCAGTCAGGGATACTCTGGATAGAGTCACAGGGAGGCTCCGTGTTGGGCTTCGTGGTGGAGCCACTGGTGATGAGTGCTCCGAACACGCTGTTCGGGTCGCAGAAGTCATCAAGCACCTTGTGAGCTTCGTCGATCTGCATCATCAGGGCATGGCTGTCCTTCGGGTCGGTGACGATTTCCTTGAGAGCGTCTAGGTTCCTCTGGTCCAGGAAGTTGGGGTTACCCCTTGTCAGCACAATCCCGAAGGTCTGTACACCCTCTGCAGCAAGAATAGCACCAGCGGGCCCCAGGGAGGACCTGTCCTGGATCATGCCATCTGTGAAGATGAGGAGGATCTTCTTCCTGTAAGCGGGGGAAGACTTGAAGGTCTCCCCTGCAAACTCCTCTGCCTCCTTCACCAGCGTCTGCGGTCGGCGCTTCTCGCCCTCGTGCCAGTCCAAGTCAGCAAGGAGCTGCGCTTTGTTACCGGTGAGCTTCCCGCATTTGTCGGCGGGGCGGGGAGGGGTTTTCCCCTTCGTGTTCATGCTGCTCGTGGTGGGGATGCCGTCGCCATCTGAGCCCACAGCAGGGCTGCAAGCGCAGGCGGGGCACTCCGCCAGCCTCACTCCTTGGTCCCACTCGCTGAACCCAACCCTCACCCTTCCGTTGGTGTCGGTCGAGGTCACGCCGGCCGCTTCCCCAGTGAGGGGGAGCGCCTGCACCCAGTCCCTTAGGGCCTCCATGAGCCCCTCGAAGCCGTTGGGGTGCGTCCCGAACCTGTTGTTCATCGATGTTGACCCGTCGAAGGCCACCACCACGTCCAGGTCCGGGCACTGCGTGAAGTGCTGGTCCCTGCACACAGGGGCGGTAGGCACAGAGCGGTCCACCACGCACCTCGAGTCCGCTTGGCAGTCGCACATCCTGTCGGGGCCCATCGCAGGATTGTTGTATGAGTCGCACGTCTTGTCTACACACTTGTTGTTCGCGGAGTCCCACATGCACGTCCCCTTCGGGTCGGCATTGCAGCTCGCGTCGTCGGTGAACGTCTTGTAGCAGTACTTTTCCTTGCAGCCCTCGCACCCCGTGGGGTCCCAGTGGCAGTCCGTGTCGTGGTCGCAGATCGCTTCCGTCGCGTGCTTGTAGCACTTCGACTCCTCACAGGTGGAGGTTGCCGCGGTCCACTTGCAGGCGCTGTTGGAGATGCACGCATTCTCCGTGTTCGCACCGACACAGTGCTGCTTGTGGCACACCTTGCTGCCTGCGTCCCATTCGCAACCATCAGCGCTATTTTTGCAGGTTGTATCGGTCGTCTCCCTACACACTTTCTGCGCACAGGTGTTGGTGTCGCACTTCCAGTCGCAGGCATCGCTCACGTGGTTCAAGCAGTCAAGCTTGTCCGTGATCGTCGTGCAGTCCGGGTCCTTCTCTTTGCACTTAAGTGTGGCGGGGTCCCATTGGCAGTCGCCGTCCACGTCACAGGTCCCCTGCGTAAAGTGCAGGCATTTCTTGGGGACACAAGTCGCTGGGGTTGCCGTAGTGTCCCACATGCACATGTCATCAGGGTCTGTCTCGCACGCGTTCTTGTCAGGGTAGTTGCAAACCTTCCTCTGACACTTATCAGTGTCCCAGAAGCAGTCGTTTGCCGTGTCCTGCTCGCAAGGAACCTCTTCGCAGTGCTCTTCGCAAACGGTGGCACCGCAGTAGCCACTCCCCACGGGGTTGCTCGATCCCGCGGTGCAGGAGACTGCACCACCAGACAGCTTGCAGTTTGCGCAGGTCATCCCTGCAGAAACCTGGGCAGCAGGGAGCTCAAGGCAGTTGAGGTTCGTGCACCCGTTGCCCGGACACGAAGTAGGGGCAGGGGCCTTCCAGTTACACGCCTGGTCAGACCTGCACTCGAGTTTTACGCCCCACTTCGAGCAGGGGACAGCGGAGGACTGAGCCGGGGGGGCTGTGTTGTTCGCGCTGTTCTGGTTCTGGGCTTGCTGCCTGATAGCGGACCCGAATCTCCCCGCAGGGTCGCAGAAGTCGTTGAACACCTCCGTGAGCATGTCGTCCAACGGCACGTTCACGAAATGGTCGTCGTGGGCGTCGGAGGTTACCGGCTTCAGGGTCTCCTCAGCATCGATGTCAGCCTTTGTGTGGGCAGCGGTCTTCCTCACAACCACGCCAAAGGTTACGACTCCCTCAGCGTCGAGTTTCTGCCTGATAGCAGGGATCTCTTGGCTCTTCTGGGGTTCCAAAGGGTTCATCTGCCCGTCCGTGATAATGACAAGGACGTGTGCACGGTGCGCGGGAGAGCCGTGGAAGATGTCGACCGCATCATCAAGGGCTGCCGCCATGTAGGTGAGGGAGCCCATGTAGTTGGCCTCATGCCAGTCAAGATCGTTCTCCAGCTCATTCAGGTCACCAGTAAGCTGTCCGTTCGAGCAGATCCTTCCTGCAGGGAGCCGCGGCTGGGTACAGCTTCCCCAGTTCTTCCACCTGTCACAGCCGTCTGCTCCGTTCTTGCACACCCAGTACTCGTTCTCGATGGAGAATTGCACGAAGGCGATACGGAAAGTCCCACCCTTGACCGCGGAGTTGATCCCAACAGTGTTGTCCTCTCCGGTGAGGGGTAGTGTCCTCACCCAGTCTCTCAGCATCTCGAGCATCGCATAGTATCCGTGGGGGTGCGTCCCGAACCTTGCCCCCATGGAACCAGAGCCGTCGAGCACGAAGACCACGTCGAGGTCAGGACAGCTGGAGACCTTGGTGTCCTTGCACTTGGCGGCAGGGGCGGTCACAGCAGGGTCCCAGTAGCAGTTCGTGTCACGAACACAGTCGCAGTTCTTCGTGTGGTCGGAGCAGCTTGCAGGGGCACAGTACGGTCCCTTCGAGTCAGTGCCGGTTTTGCAGGCAGGGTCGCTCATGCACGCAGCATCGTCGATGGTCCCCATCTTCGAGGGCGCATCTCCAAGGCCAGGGTACTGCGTGTTGTGGTTCTTCGTGCAGGTGGTGGGCTGGCAGGTCGGCGGAGTCGTGACCGAGTCCCAGTGGCACCTGGGGTCGTGGTCGCACTTCACCTCGTCGTCCTTGTACTGCGGACAGTAGTCAGTCACGCATTCGTTGTTGTCCCAGTGGCACACGTCGCTGTTTCCGCAGTCTGCCTGGTTCAGGGGCTTACACTTGTCCTCGGTGCATGTCGAGGATGCGGGGTCCCACACGCAGTTGTCGCAGTCCTTGCAATCCACCTGCGCCTTCGCGGGTGTGCACTTCTTCTCCTTGCACATGGTTCCCAGCCACTCGCAATCCGAGTCTACAGAGCAGGTCCCGGAATCAGGGTATGAGCACTTCGTGTCCCTACAGGTCGTGCTGTTGCAGTCCCACTCGCAGCTCGGGTCGTTCTTGCACACAGCGGGATCGGTCTTGGTGTCACAGGTGGGGATCTGTTTGCAGACAGGGGGGTCGAGCGAGGTGTCCCACTGGCAGTTGTTCGTGCTGTTCAGACATTTCTCCTGCACAAAGATCGAGCCGCAGGGCTTCGGGTCGCACTTGCTGCCGTCCCACTTGCACAGCAGGTCGGGGTCGTTCTCACAGGCATTTTGGTCCGTGTACTCGCACACTTTCCTCTCGCATGTCTCGCCGGGGGTCTTCCAGCCGCATGCCGCATCGGCGTCACAGCATTTCTTGTCGCAGCATTTCGCGCAGTGGGTCTCCTCGCACGTCCCGTCGATCGACGACTGGACAGAAGCCCCGCAGATGACGGTTGCCCTCTGAAGCTTGCACTTGCTGCAGTCATAAAGCCCCTTGTACTGCTGCGGGATTCCCTGACAGTTCAGCTCGGGGCACCCTGTTGCCGCAGGACAACTTGCCAGCCTCGGGGTCTTCCACTCGCACAGCGAGTCGGCGTTGCACTCGTCCTTGAAGCCCCACGTTGAGCATTGGTAATGCTTCGCGTCAACCGGGGGGATCAGGGTTTTTCCGAACTTCGAGTTGGGGTCGCAGAAGGGCTCCAGCACCTGCCCCGGAATCTCGTCCAGCATGAGGTTCATGAAGTGGTCGTCCTTCGGGTCTGTCACCAGAGGCTTCAACTTCGCCTCCGCATTGTCGTCCTGGAAGGTGTGGTAGGAGAACCTCCTCATCACGATCCCGAACACCACCACATCCTCGTCACGGAGCTTCTGCTGCGCGTCGTCCAGCATTCCGGGGTAGGTGGGCTTCCACTGCGAGTCGCAGCCGCTGGGGCATCGTCCACAGGAGGTACCACTGCACGCGTCACCGTCGTAGTCAGTGAGACCACCGTCAGCGATAATTATTACCACGTGCTTCCTGTGTGAAGGGGACTGGCTGGGGAGGAAGGTGTGGTCCGCCACGTCCAAAAGAGCATCGTGGAGGTAAGTCCAGTGCGACTGGTAGTTCGCCTCATGCCAGTCGATGTCTCCCATCAGCTCATTGAGGTTACCAGAGAGGAGACCGTCCGTGCACTTGCCCACTGCGCAGCCCGTGGGATGGTCCATCGCAGGCGTCGCCTCTGCCCTCGAGAACTGGATAAAAGTGAGACGGAATCCACCGCCCTTCACATTCGATGCGCCACCAACCGTGTGGTCCTCCCCCGTGAGGGGAAGCGTCTTCACCCAATCCCTCAATGTCTCCAGCAGCCCATAGAAGCCGTGCGGGTGGTTCCCAAAGGACCTCGACATTGAGCCAGATCCGTCAAGCACAAAAGCAACATCCAGATCGGGGCACGTGGAGTAAGAGGTCTTCGCGCAGTGGTCGTTGCCCGAGCCAGTCGTGTCCACAACCCACGAGCACTCGGGGTCAGCCACGCACCCACACTTCTTCTTGGGTGTGTTGTACTTCTCACAAGTGGCGGCTTTGCAGTGAGCGGGGGTAGAGCTTCCGTCCCACATACAGTTCGTGTTCGTTTCGCATGTTCCTTGCGTCGTGTGCACACCGCACTCCGTCGGGGTACAGATCGGAGGGTTGATTGAAGCGTCCCAGTGACACACCTTGTCTTGGTCACACGTGAGTTCGTCGGGGTGCTTGGGGCAGGGCGCTTCCACGCAGGTCGTCCTCTGGTCGTCCCACTTGCAGTAAGGGTCGTTCTCGCACAGTTGCACCGTGGTGTGCTTGCATTTTTCTTCCGTGCAGTACTCAACAAGGGTCGACGGAGGGCCAGCAGGGGGAGGGGTCTGAAGGGGGACCCACTGGCACCCAGACTCGGCCAAACACTTCCCTTCAGAGGTCTGCAAACACTTCTTCGGGTAGCAGGTGGGCGTCTTCGTGGAGTCGAAGTCGCACACATTGAGGAAGCAGTAATCGGGGTTCCCAGCGGGCGGTGTGCACGGAGAGGGCATCTCCACCGCGACTGCGGTGCACGACTGCTGGTCGGTGTGCGTCCTACATGGGTTCTCCACGCACGTGTTCGCGGTGCTCCACATCACGTTCCACAGGCACTTCTCATCCTGCTGGCATGCAGCGACGTCTGTGTGCGCAGCGCAGCCAGGGGGCTCCCTACGGCAGTCGTTTCCGTCCCAGGCACATCCGGCCTTCGCGACGCAGGTCTGCTGTGTGCAGAGCGGGTAGCACTCGGACAGCTGACACAATGGAGTTTTCGAGGAGTCCCAGTTGCAGGTGGTATCGGCCATGCACGAAGTTTCCGTGGTCAGGTCCCCACAGACTGCGGTTTTTGTAATGCTGGGGTTGTGGCAGCCCCCCCTCGAGGAGTCCCACTGGCACTGGGGGGAGGACTGGATGCACTTGCACTTGTCGGTCACGTCGGCGCAGACGAGGGTCTGGCACTTCTTGTCCCCTGCAATGTTGGTGTTCCAGTAGCACGGACCGTCGGCGGTATTGTCAGCGTTGCAGTCCGCTTCCGTGAGGTGCGTCACCGCGCAGTAGTTGTCCACGCACTCAGGTGGGCTCTTCGTCGTGTCCCAGTCGCACGTCACGTCGCCTTCGCAGGTCGTTTCGTCCCCGTAGCGGTGGCACCCGACCTCCACACACTTCGCGGGGCTCTGTGTTGTGTCCCACTTGCAGGAGTCGGCGGGGAGGCGGGCTTCGCATGCCCCTCGGTTCTTGTAGGAGTCGCATCCAGCCACCACAATCTGCGAACCGAACACGTCGTCCTTGTTCATGCAGAGTTCCCCCACACCACCCCACTCGCACACGTAGCCTTCGATGCGGTTGTGTCCGTTCGGGTAGTCGTTCCACCTTCCGTTCCCGTAGTAGTGTCCGTAGTCTTCTCCAGTCGTCGAGCACGTCGCTGGCGAGCAGTCCTTAGAGTACTCGTTCGGCTCACCGGACTCCCAGTTCTCGTAAGCTCCCGGAGCGGTCTTGAAGCTTGACCCCTTGCCGGTCCCGATGAGCTGCCCCTGCCCGCAGTCGGGTCCGGTGCACGGGTTCTTGTTCTCAGGAAGGGGGTAGCCCATGTCACAAGCGGTCCTTGCAGCGCCTGTCAGAGCAAGGTTGTAAGGGGGGCACCCTTCAGGGCCGGTCAGCCAGCGCCACTCCCCTTCCTTCGCGATGTCTGCTGAACCGATCCAACCCTCTCCGTGCAGCTTCGCCGAGGCGACGTCCTGCTCGTCCTGCGAGGTGATGGTGACGAGGTAGCCTGCAAGGCCGAGGATGTCCTTCGATTTGTCGGCACACTCGGACTGTGCGTCGTCCCAGTGGCAGAAACCCCCTGTGTTGCAATTCACGCTGTTCTTCGGGTAGTACTCGTAGAAGTGCCCCGTGTGCGTGGAGTACATGGCGTGACCGAAGTTGTAGGTCAGGCGACGGGAGGTTCCAGCTCCCGACGTCGACGTGAAGGTCACGGTGGCGATGGCCTGTGCGTACTCGTCGATCGTGGCGGTACCAGACATCTGCAAGATGCCTGTTGTGGTGTCAAAGTTGGGGGTGATCCCCAGCCCGGCACACGCCCCGCAGGTGAGCGTGTCCGTGGCAGGGTCGAAGCCATCCTCCACGTCCACCACCGAGCCGCTGATCTGCGTGTTGCAGTTACACCCTGCACCAGGCGTGAAAGTGATGTCCGAGCACTTCACGTCTGGAAATGGCGTCATCGGCACACCCTGGTTGTAGAAGGTGGCATAGCACGACGCCGTTAGCGACAGCATCATCAACGGGCGATGCATCTTAGGAGCTGTGCGCACTCCTAATGAAGGAAATTTTTTTTTTACTCTTTCCTTCTTTTTTTTTCTTTTTGTTTCCTGAATGATGTGTATTGAATTTTAGAGAAAAAAACGAAAAGAATAATAACAGTTAGCATTCATTTGACGAGAGTTTTGGTACAGGTGTTGTGTCGTTGTGCAGTGCATTGCGTCATGTTACGTTGTCATCGCGTTGCTTTGCGTCATCGTTGTGTCGCGTTGAGTCATTCATCTGTTCGAACAAATAGCTAACATCACCAATACGATACGGTACACGGTACACCGCTGCATTTGTAGTTACTGATGTCTTTGGCCTGCCATGTTGACGAATTCCGCCTGAGAGAACTGGCCTCCCTTTTATACGTCTCGAATGCACGCACATGCCACTACTTTGCTTGATTTGTGTTAGCTAATAGTGACTTGGGTGGGAGTGAGTGGGTGGGGAGTGCACAGTTTTCCATCTCACCGCGCCGGTGGGAGTGTCACCATTACTCTAGGTTTTGAAATATAGGTACCTTGGAGTAAGCCAGCGACGTCCTTTACAGGCTGCACACCTTGACCCAGCGGTGTGACGGTGTTTACTGTGGGCCCTGAGGGCGTTAACCGCAGCAACACTGGCCCGACAGTTTAAAAGGGGGTTTCATGTCAGGGTGATGATATCACGACTACCGTTGGGGAGTGCAATGGCTCAAGGCCGGCCAACACCTTTACATAGTCTTGTCTCAGGTGAGGCGTCACCCACCACTCCAACATGAGGAGCAACCCGCTAGGGGAGGTACCGTTATCCACCTTGGACTCAGGAAAAGAAGATTCTTGAGTTTCCGGACTTGTGGACTAGTTGTGAACTTGTGAACAACACATCTGATATACTTCTTATATTTCCATGTTATCCCCACCAAAAAAATCAAAAAAATAAAATAAAACAAAAGAAGAGGGGAAAAAGGGGACAATTCATCAAATAACACATTGGTTGATAAAGTTCGAAGGGAAAATTACACTACTAATGTTGATCATATTTCAAAAAGAAAATTAAAAACTCTCTTTCCTTTTTAGTTGTACTAAAGTAGTTATACAGGAGGTGGGTGACCTTTACCTCTTTTTTTTTTTAATGCATATTACACTTACCCCAACACTGGTATCTTAGCCTTTAAGATTATGTTAAAATTGTCAGTGCTTCCTCTCAAAACGATGGTTTCTAGTTCATACAGTGTTGGGCTGCTAGTTCTGGGACAAGTAGTGTGGGCTACTAGTTCCAGGGACAAGACGGAACAAAAATGGAACAACACGAAACACAGAACAAATTACCCATGGGTTTTTTTTTTTTTTTTTTTTTTTTTTTTTTTTTTTTTTCCAGACTCCCCCAGCTGGAAAGCTGCATACCACCCCCAGTCCAGTGATGGGTGAATCCTAATTAGGACTAGACCGGACTGGACCGGATCCGGCGTGAATTTCGACCCAATTACGCCAGACTGACCGGACTGACCGGACTGGACCGGACAAGATACAACCACAACACCACATCCCCCCTTTTTTTTTGCTGCAGAGTTCAAACGTATAAACAGATGTCTACAAGAAAAGATGTTACACAGGTACTGAGACGACAACAACAACAACAACGAGAAACGAAGAAAAAAAAAAAAAAAAAAAAAAACCTTTATCTTCTTTTTCAGGTGGTGGGGATAACATGAAAATATAAGAAAAACATCAGATGTGTTTGCTGTTGACCTCCTCATCAGTCATCACCAAGTAAACCGCATGAGTGCAGAATCTTGGTTACCCGGGGCGCCCCGGCTAGGATTGAGCTGAACACCGCACACATTAAGGACACGACACAGAACACAGAAGAAGCTACAACTCGGCCGCGGTGATTAAGGACACGATGCAGAATGCAGAAGAAGCTACAACCCGGCTGTGGTGCACCCCCTGTAATCAAGTAGACAGTTCTTGTGCAGGGCACTGCCAACACCGGCCTCCTTTAACTCTTGTATATTATTTCAAAGGTGGTGGGGATAGCATGAAAAAACATCAGATGTGTTGTTCGCTGTTGACCTCCTCATCGGTCATCACCGGTAGCTCCCGAGTGGAAGAACATAATGCAGATGCTCAGGGTGACAAACAGGCAGCAAACTGCACAAGCACCGAATCTTGGTTACCTGGGACACTCCGGCTGGGGTTGAGCTGTACACCACACACATTAAAGACATGACACGGAATGCAGAAGAAGCTACAACTCGGTTGCGGTGTGCCCCCTGTAATCAAGTAGACAGTTCTTGTGCAGGGCGCCACCAACACCGGCCTCTTTTAACTCATAAATATATCATTCAGGTGGTGGAGATAACATAGAAATATAAGAAGTACATCAGATGTGTTGTTTGCTGTTGACCTCCACGTCGGCCATCACTGGTAGCGCCCGAGTGGAGGAACGTATTCCAGATGCTCTGGTGTTGAGCTGCACTGCACACATTAAGGACACAACATGGAATATTGTGCTGTCAGTGTTGTGGTGATATAGTCACCACTTTCAACCTTGATGATGCAAAGAGGAAAAAAAAAAAGAAGGGGGGGGGAAAGGGGAAAAAAAAAAAAAAAATAGGTTAGGAATTCCCTGTCTGCCAAGTTCCGGTTCCACCATTCCACCAAGTTCCGACTTTTCAGTTTGGTGGAAGGGAACAAAACGACCCACCCCTGCATGAGCAGAATCTGGTTACCCGGGACGCCCTGGCTGGGGTTGAGCTGAACACTGCACACATTGAGGACACGACGCGGAACGCAGAAGAAGCTACAACCCGGCTGCAGTGATTAAGGACAATAGGAAAAAAAAAAAAAAAAAAAAAAAGGTAAGGAATTCCCTGTTCCACCAAGTTCCGGTTCCGCTGGTTCTGCCATTCCACCAAGCTCCGACTTTTCAGTTTGGCAGAAGGGAACGGAACGACCCACCCCTGCACAAGCAGAATCTGGTTACCCAGGACGCCCCGGCTGGGGTTGAGCTGAACACTGCACACATTAAGGACACGATGCAGAACGCAGAAGAAGCTACAACTCGGCTGTGGTGTACCCCCTGTAATCAAGTAGTCTTGTGCAGGTCTTTTAACTCATATATCTCTCACCGCGGCCGGGTTGTAGCTTCTTCTGCGTTCCACGTCGATCACCACAGCCGGGTTACATCCAAATACAACATTTCCGGACATATGTACATACCTGCAGCTGCAGTGCACTAGAGTAGATAGGTGCAAATGGCTTGATGGAGCTGTGCATGTCTGTGGTACAAAGAAGAAGAAGAAGAAGAAAAAAAAAAGGAAAAAAAAATCATTGTCCAAAAATATTTGAAAAAAAAAGTGTTTGCAGGTGTGTCAAAAATTGCAGAAAATTTTTGAGTCCAGTCAGTCTGGCAGTGATGGGTGAATCCTAATTAGGACTAGACCAGACTGGACTGGACCGGACCGGATCCGGCGTGAATTTCGACCCAATTATGCTGGACTGACTGGACTGACCAGACTGGACCGGACCGGACCGGACCAGACTGGACTGGACTGGACTGAACCAGACTGTACAAGATACAACCACAACACCACATCCCCCCCTTTTTTTGCTGCAGAGTTCAAACATATAAACAGATGTCTACAAGAAAAGATGTTACACAGGTACTGAGAGATGACAACAACAACAAAAACAACGAGAAACGAAGAAAAAAAAAAAATGGGGCTTTGATTGCAACACTAGGTGGCATTAAGCGTGCAATGAAGCAAGAACTACCTACTTGATTACAGGGGGTGCTCCTCGGCCAAGTTGTAGCTTCTTCTGCATTCCGCGTCGTGTCCTTAATGCGTGTGGTGTGCTCAACCCTAGCCGGGGCATCCTGGGTAACCAAGATTCTGTGCTCATGCAGTTTGCTGCCTGTTTGTCACCCTGAGCATCTGCGTTATGCTCTTCCACTCGGGCACTACCGGTGATGACTGACGTGGAGGTCAACAGCAAACAACACATCTGATGTACTTCTTATATTTCCATGTTATCCCCACCACCTTAATAAAAGAAAAAAAAAAAGAAAAAGAAAAGAGACATTTAAGGGTACCTGCAGTATGTGGCAGGATGCCTGAAGAGTCTCAATCTATCTCTTGATCAAACCTTTCTGCTGTGGTGTGGCCTTCAGCCCCTCGTTCACCCTCCTCAGTACCTTAGGTATAAAACCCTCAACCGAGTTGGTAAAAAAAAAAAAAAAAAAAAAAAAAAAACCTTTATCTTCTTTTCAGGTGGTGGGGATAACATGAAAATATAAGAAAAACATCAGATGTGTTGTTTACTGTTGACCTCCTCATTGGTCATCACCGAGCAAACCACACAAGTGCAGAATCTTGGTTACCCAGGGCACCCCGGCTAGGGTTGAGCTGAACCCCACACACATTAAGGACATGACACGGAGCACAGAAGAAGCTACAACTCGGCCACAGTGATTAAGGACACGATGCAGAATGCAGAAGAAGCTACAACCCGGCTGTGGTGCACCCCCTGTAATCAAGTAGACAGTTCTTGTGCAGGGCACTGCCAACACTGGCCTCCTTTAACTCTTGTATATTATTCCAAAGGTGGTGGGGATAGAATGAAAAAACATCAGATGTGTTGTTCACTGTTGACCTCCTCATCAGTCATCACCGGTAGCTCCCGAGTGGAAGAACATAATGCAGATGCTTAGGGTGACAAACAGGCAGCAAACTACACCACACACATTAAAGACATGACACGGAATGCAGAAGAAGCTACAACTCAGTTGCAGTGTGCCCCTGTAATCAAGCAGACAGTTCTTGTGCAGGGCGCCACCAACACCGGCCTCTTTTAACTCATATATATATCATTCAGGTGGTGGGGATAACATAGAAATATAAGAAGTACATCAGATGTGTTGTTTGCTGTTGACCTCCATGTTGGTCATCACCAGTAGTGCCCAAGTGGAGAACATAATGCAGATGCTCAGGGTGATGAATTGGCAGCAAACTGCATGAGCACAGAATCTTGGTTACCCCGGGTTGCTATGGCTGGGGTTAAGCTGCACACTGCACACATTAAGAACACAACACAGAACACAGAAGAAGCTACAACTCAGCTGCAGTGCCCCCCTGTATCAAGTTAACAGTTCTTGTGCACACCGCCAACACGATGAACAGGCATTTCCTCCATCCACTTGGCTGGTCATCACCTGTAGCACCCTGAGTGGAAGAACAAATTGCAGATGCTCAGGGTGAGTAAACTACTTAGGGCACCAGCTGGGGTTGAGCTGCACACTGCATGCATTAAGGACACGACACAGAACACAGCAGCGGCCAAGGTGCACCCCCTGTCACTGGTCTCCTTTACCTCTTTCATGTTATTTGGTGGTGGGGATCACAGAAATATGGAAATATAAGAAGTACATCAGATGTGTTGTTTGCTGTTGACCTCCATGTTGGTCATCACTGATTGTGCCTGAGTGGAGGAACATATTGCAGATGCTCAGGGTGATGAACTGGCAGCAAACTACACAGGCCCAGAATCTTGGTTACCAGGGCCATGGCTGGTGTTGAGCTGCACACTGCACACATTAAGGACACAACATGGAATATTGTGCTGTCAGTGTTGTGGTGATATAGTCACCACTTTCAACCTTGATGATGCAAAGAGGAAAAAAAAAAAAGGTAAGGAATTCCCTGTTCCACCAAGTTCTGGTTCCACTGGTTCTGCTGTTCTACCAAGCTCCAACTTTTCAGTTTGGTGGAAGGGAATGGAATGACCCACCCCTGCATGAGCAGAATCTGGTTACCCAGGATGCCCTGGCTGGGGTTGAGCTGAACACCACACACATTAAGGACACAACATGGAATGCAGAAGAAGCTGTGGTGTACCCCCTGTAATAGTCTTGTGCAGGTCCTTTAACTCATATATCTCTCACCACAGCTGGGTTGTAGCTTCTTCTGCGTTCCACATTGATCACCACAGCTGGGTTACATCCAAATACAACATTTCTGGACATATGTACATACCTGCAGCTGCAGTGCACTAGAGTAGATAGGTGCAAATGGCTTGATGGAGCTGTGCATGTCTGTGATACAAAGAAGAAGAAGAAGAAGAAAAAAAAAAAAAAAAAAAGGAAAAAAAAAAATCATTGTCCAAAAATATTTGAAAAAAAAGTGATGATAAGCAAAATGCTCCTTGAAGTAGGTTTCCCAGCTGTGGTTACCTAATCGAATTTTTTTTTTCCTTCAAGAAATCAACTTTCTTCTGAAAATTTAAGATTTATATCATTCTAGCACCTTATAACTCACTTTTCAGGAAACACACAATTTCACACATTTGAATTATTCTTTAGTTTTTTTCTGAACCTATAAGAAAAAATCAATTTAAGGGTGTTTTTGGCCACTTTTTTTGGGAGGAAAAACAATTTTTTTGGACACTATTTTTTTTTTTTTTTTTTTTTTCCAGCACCCCATGCACCCAATAAAGTACAGTAAAAAAACAGGGGGTAAATACAAAGAATGAGAAGGGTAAGTTATAAAGGAGAGAAAACCAACAGATAGACCATTACCAGGCCTGATATAGTACCCTTATGGAAAAAAAATCAATTTTTCTGAGATAAAAAACCACTTTTCAGGTGTTTTTGACCACTTGTTCATGTGAAAAATAATTTTTTTTGGGCACCTTTTTTTTTGACCCCCAAACTTCTCACTTTCACCCCACTTCACTAAAAGCCTCTAATAAGGCCTAGGATAGGTACTTTTGAGAAAAAAAAATTTTTTTTTGGAAATAAAATCAATTTTTAGGTGTCTTTGACAACTTTTTTTGGGTGGAAAAAAATTTCTTTTGCCCCCCCCCCCCCCACCCCCCAGATTTGCCCCCCTGTGCCCCCTGAAAATCTCGGGGGGGCAACCCATTCTCATAACAACACTGCTGGGGTTGAGCTGCACACCGCACGCATTAAGGACACGATGCAGAACGCAGAAGAAGCTACAGCTAGGCTGAGGTGCACCCCCTGTAATCAAGTAAATGGTGCTTGTGCAGGGTGCCCCCACCGGCTTCCTTTAAATCATCGAGTTTTCTTTTTTCAGGTGGTGGAGATAACATGAAAATATAAGAAAAACATCAGATGTTGTTCACTGTTGACCTCCTCGTTGGTCATCACCGGTAGCACTGGTGTGTAACGCAGATGCTCAGGGTGACGAACAGACAACAAACTGCACAAGTGCAGCATCTTGGTTACCTGGGATGCTCCGGCTGGGGTTGAGCTGTACACCACATGCATTAAGGACACGACGTGGAACACAGAAGAAGCTACAACTCGTGTTGGGTTGTTGGGGTAAACGGGATTAAATAAGGCTGCTGCTCACAAACTTTTTTCCTTCTTTCTTCTTTCATGGTGCTCTTCTTTTCCCTTTTTTTCTTTTTTTTTTCTTTTAATCTTACACATGTTCTCTTTTTTTTCTTTCTCATTTATTTTTCCTTTTCTTATTATTTTTTCATTTGTCCTGCTCATCCCATTCCATGTCCCCACCATCTGAAATAATATATAGGAGATCATTTTTTTCTTTTCCTTTTTTTTTGTGCACCAGAGGTGCATGTTGTGACGCCTGCTTTTCCCTGTGCAGCATAGTGGTACATGTTATGAAACACGTGCCGTGTTGTGCACCCTGTGTTGCATACATCGTGTGGAACGTCAGGTATGCGAAATATGGTGTAAAATATGTCACAACACACCACATGGTGTGGTCGAAAATTCGCGGTGTTGGGGTGGTTTGTGGGCTGGACCGGCCAGACCCCTCAGACCCCTCAGACTGGTCGTTTTTTCTACCCTCAGACCCCTACCGGTCTGGCCTGGTGGTGGTGGATCCTTCCATGTACTCATACCACAAAATTGTGGGTCCTTTATCTACAAGTATTTGCCAAAAAATGGAAGTGGGTTTTTTATTTCTTTCTCCCCCCCCCCCCTTTTCCTCATAAAACACTGATAAATGCTAATGATTCCTGGTCTGCCTTTGGCAGAGCCTAAGTGTTGATGTTGGGCAGTGTAGGGTTATTCTATGCTTTGGGCTTGGCTTGTCCCTACCGCTGTGTGTATACTTGCATATTTCTTTTCCCTTTTGTCTGCTATTCCTCCCTTTTTCCCCTTTGTCAATTCACTTTTTTACTGCTCTCTTTGGCTTCCCTCTGTTACTCTTCTCACATTTAAAACCAACCCTTCTCACCCTTGTGTTTTTTTGTTCTTTGTTTACCAGCTCACATTGGTTTCAGCCAAAGCTTACTTACAGGAGGTGCCATGTGAAGGCTGTGAGTTGGGTTTATCCTCCTTTCCCCTCCTCCTTTGTGGTGGGGATAACACAGAAATATTCTTTACACCTGAGATAAACGAAGTCCGCAGCCGCCTTTGTTGCGATAGGGCCAAGGAAGAGTTTCAAGACATGTTTGCTAAGTTGAAGCGGTACGAGTTCATCTTTATAGACAAGTGTGTGAGCCTAGAGATGAAACATTGGAAGGGTTTTGGCGAGAGTTGACGTAGATCCGCCTTGGATGCGGATGAGATACATTTTGCACACTTTCTCTATTTGACATTTTTATATTTGTAAGTCCACATTCAAAAAAAAAAAAACCCCACAGTACACCAGGGTGTAGCGAAGACACCAAGGAAGCAACCAAAAAAAAAAAAAAAAAAAAAAAAAAAAAATGGCGAGTCAGGTAATGATGCAAGCGATACCAACATCACCGACGATCGAGTCCTTGACAGGAGGGCACATGGTGCAGGACTGGACACTTGAGGGTAGTGACGTGAACAAGGTGATGTCGCCCGCTGTCCAATGCATGGTGCCGAGAGCAGCAGAGAAGGTATGCAGCTTTCAAAGACAACCCCGCACAGGAACCAGCTGAAAAGAAAGAAGAAGAAGAAGGCCGGCTTTTCACCCAGCAAGTTGAGGGTGTTGGTTCGAGTAAAGAATCAGGACCCGCGCCTAGCCCGAGGTTCGGCCACACGGCAATAGTCCACGAGAACAGCATGGTGGTCTTCGGGGGCAGGAATGCAAGGTGCAACAATGAACTGTGGGTTTACAATTTTATAGCAAAGACATGGAGGGAGTGTGGAGCTGAGGTACCATGCGGTGCCTTTGACAAGCCAAAGGCAAGAGCAGGACACACGGCAGTTGTTGTAAACAACAAGTCGATGTTCATGTTTGGAGGGGTGGCAGAGCACCCGACTACAGGTGCACACTCCAGGTGGCTCAACGACTTGTGGGTTCTCGATCTGAAGACCTACCGATGGCAGCTGATGCGGACCAAGGGTGGTTACATCCCCACCAAGCGCAAGGGGCACACCTCCGTCGCGTACAAGAACTCAATGTTCATCTTCGGTGGCGGGCAAGACGACCTGACGCTCAACAACGATCTCTGGGAGTTCAACTACGTCATCAAGAAGTGGGTCTCGCGGAGGTACACAGGGCACATCCCACAGGAACGGATGTACCATGTCTCGGCCCTGCACGAGAACAAGATGATCATCTTCGGTGGAAGGGCCATCACAAAGAACGGGTTTTTAAATGATATCTTCGAAATCAACTTGCAGCGATTTGTCTGCCGGCAAATCGTTGCCAGTGGACCGACACCCTCCCCGCGGATGTGCAGCACTGCGATCTGCCACAATGGTGTCTTCGCCGTCTTCACGGGCGGCAGCTTTGCTTACCTTGACGATTCCCACCAGCTGGACTTACGGAAGATGGAGTGGAGTAAAATTGATAATTTTTGTTTCGGTGGCCGCACAAGGCCCACAACAGTCAGGTGGGGCAACACCATCCTCACCTTTGGCGGGTGTGTTGAAGGTAATGGTTATGTCAATGACTACGTAGAGGTGCACCTAGGCCCCCTTTCCCTCCAGCAATGCCTCAAGCGCTACGTTATTGAGAATGGTCTGGAGCTTAATCCGGACGAGTTCCCGGAGACGCTTATCAACTTCACCGAGTCCTGACAATGATGACACGCGCGGACCAGAGGAAAGGTACCTGTGCACAGGCAGCACGCAGGGAGCGAAAGAAAAGAAAAAAGAAAACGAAAAAAAAAAGTACATAATATTTTTAAACAAAATAATATTAAAAAAAGAAGAATCAAAAAAAAAAAAAAAAAAAAAAAAAATCTATCTCTCCACTATTGGAACGGAACCTTATTTTTATTTTTTTCTTCTTTTTTTTTTATTGATACTCTTTCCAGACGACTCCAAGTGGTGGACCCCAAGGGTGACCGGGCCTTATTTATATCGGGGGCCGGTTTTCACTTTTTAACGGAACCTTTTTTTTTTTTGAGCGGTCATCTGACCTAAGTAACATCCGGTGACAATTAGTGAGAACTAACTATGAGTAATAGCGTTGCAAGCCCAATTGAAAACACTTAGGCACATGTACAACCAGCCTTTTTTTCACACAGAGACAAGGCAACGGCCACCTGGGGGTCTGACTATTCGCCACACGTCTGAGGTGCCAAGCTTTCTGACCCTTGAAGAAAAGTGATTTGCACGCTAGCCTGTACTTGCACTTTCCGTCTGTTGGTATTTCTGACTATCTTTTTTTCTCCTGACGTTCCTATCCCTTTCTCCCCCCCCCTTTTTTTTCCCCTCCCCAAGTCTTCCGCCTGAAACCCATTCCCTCTCTTTTCCTACCCACTCCCTCCCCTCCCTACCCTCCCTACCCCTCTCCCTCAGTCATGTCGATCTTTCAAAACAATCAAAAAGAAAGAAAAAGTGGATCCCCCCCCCCCCTTTTTTTCATTCCCTTTTCCCTCCCTTTTTTTTCGTTTTCTTTTTTTTTTTCCGAAAGCCCAAAGCCCCTCTTACCTCCCGAAAAAAAAAAAAGAAAAAAAAAATCTTTAAGCCATAGCATGCTGATGGTATCAGTAGCGGTTGTCACTTCGTGACTGCTGTCCATTCGGTATGCGCTTGGCGCAGTTGCCAGTGGCTTCACCGACAGTCATAAAAACAAGCAAAAGAAAAGGAGCAACACATGATTCATGGCCCAAGCGGCCCCATTGAGTGCAGCTTTTGCAGAGCTGGCTGCTATCTTTCTTGTCTTTCATTCTTGTTTCTTCTCCTTCTTTTTTTTTCCACAACACTCAATCCGATAGCTGGCTACAATCAATAGCCTCCCTGCTCCCCTTCCCCCTTTTTTTTCTTCCGAAAATAAAAAAAAAGGCAACTGCACGTAATCATATGGTAGAGGGAAAAAAAAAAGTTTTTTAAAAAATAACCCTTATGCAGGTTACTTGCCTTGCTTATGCAAGGAAGGTAAGATAAGGTGAACTCTTTACTGCCGTCTTCTGTACTGGGGCGTCGGACTGATTTTTTGTTTTGTTTTGATTTTAACTGCGGGGTTGCATAAGGGTTAAATTTTGGAGGGGGAAAAAAAAAAAAAAAAAAAAAAAAAAAAAGGAATGTTAGTTCCAATGGCCTAGCTGGTATGTTCCTTTTCATCAGCGCGCTTCAGGCTACTCCACGATGCAGCAAGTAGAATACATGATTTCGACAAAATCAGTCTCCCGTGTTTATCCCCCTCCCTTTTAATCTTCCCTCCATTGTTTAAGGCAAAACACCAGGCTGACGTGATAAGGGAAGAAAAGCTCTTCTCTCTCTTTTTTTATTTATTTTTTTTTTTTTTTTATTATACATTTCACATTTAACTTTGTTTCACTTCCCTTACCTTCACCCCCCCAAAAAAAATACCACACAAGTCTCGGCCTGTCCCTGCTCCTTTGGAAATATCCATTTTTCTTTCAACTTTTTTTTTCCTCTTCTTCTTTCTCTCTTTATCTTCTTCTGTTGCTGGTGTTGGTGTGTTCCCCCTCGCCATGGCTGCTTCCACCAAGAACCACAGCCTTTGTTGAAGTAAAGCACACCATTCTTCACCACAGGTGAAGAAAGTAAGGATGTGAGAAAGATTTTTTTTTTATCTTAAAAAAAACCCTTCCCCCCTTCAAAGAGAAACACGAGAAAGCTGGTCCAGGTATTTAAATTAAATACCTCGGTTTTCTCTATTTCTCCTCCTTTTTCTTGCTCTCCTACAATGGGCCTGATGACTCGTTACTGTGTCGAGTTCCCCCTTTTTGTATCCCCTTTTTTTTTGGTTTCCCGAAACCACTTTGCACAACACTTCCCTGTCTCGAGCGCGAAGAAGGATACCTATGAAGGCTGAAGACGAGGGAATAAAGTATGCAAAAGGAAAGAAGAAAGAAAAAAAAAAGTGAAAGGACACAGATCCCAACCTTTTTCGAAAAAGTCCACCCACTCTGACCCCCTCCCTCCCTTTGTTTGCAAAAGAAACTGAATAAATAAAAGAAACAAAAAAAAAAAAGAAAAAAAATCGAAGGGAGAGGAATAGCAGGGGGAAAGGGAGGAAGATCATTTTTTTGCTCGTTCTCTCTCTCTTTTTTTTTTTCATTCTCCTCTTTTAAAAAGAACTCTCTTCCGTGCAACAAATAACGGGAAATGGTAACTCACACAAAAGAGGAAAAAAAAAAAAAAAGAGTTGATAATTAACCCTCTGTGTTGGCAGTCTTCACAGTGAGATTATCACGTTTCAGAACGACATAAGCACCCCTTCCCCTTCATTGTCCCCTCCCTTCAAGAAGAATAGTAAACGACAAGACTGATCCACTCTCCCTGCCCTCGTTCCCTACCCTCTCTCCCTGCCCTCTCTCCCTACCCTCTCCCCCCCCAAAAGAAAGAAGAGAAGCACCTCCCATTCTCATTCAGGAAAGACATTTTTTTCACCTTTTTTTTTGAACCCCCCCTTTTTTTGAACAAAGAAAGAAGAAAAAAAAAAAAGAAAGAGGGAGAGATAAGGAGAGAGAGAAATGGGGTTTGATGTTAATACCCAATAAGTTCCAAAAAAAAAAAAAAAAATGGTTGTTGTTTTTTGTTCTTTCCTCTTTTTTTTTTCTGTTTTCTTTTTGTTCCCCGGTGATCTGGTGAGAGGGGGAAAAAAAGAAAAAGAAAAAGAAAAACACACACTGGCCAAAGAAAAGAAAAATGAAAGGTCGGCATTTTCATACTGAACATCTAGGGTCTCTCCCCTCCCCCCAAAAAAAAGAAGGGAAAAAAAAGAAAACCATGCGCAATCACTGCGGTGGAAGTATTTTATTTATTTTTTTTATTATCTTTGTTATCTAGGGGTGCGGAAAGAAGAAAAAAAAAAGAGAGAACACAAAAAAGAAGAAGAAATAATGAAAGAAAAAGAAAAAAAAAAAGGAAGTGTACACAATAAACAAAGAAAGAAACAAAAAAAAGAAGAAAAAAAAAGCTATGAACACATAAAAAAATAAATTTTTTTACAAAAAAAAATAAAATAAAAGAGAGTGCAAAAAGAAAAAAAGAAAAAAAAATTGCTCTTTCCCTGTGACTTCTGCTTCCCCCCCCCCCCCCCCCTGATGTGTAACATAAAAAAAGAAAAAAAACCAAAAAAAAAAAAAAAACAAAAAAAAGACCTGGGTACTGTAAATCTCTTAATTCTTTTCCGGGGAAGAGAAGAAGTAAGGTCAACCTTTGGCTTCTTAACCAGTTCCAGCCAAGACAATACCATTTGCAAAAAGTGGACTGAAACCAGAGAAGGAGTCCGTTTCAGTGAACTGACAAGGTTATTGAGAAAATGAACTGCTGGAAGACATAATTCAGATATTTACATTATTTTTTTTTGTTTTTCTTCTTTCTTTCGTTCTTCAGCTTTTTTTCTCTTTTTTTTTTTTACCCCCTTTTTTTTTTGCGTCTACTAAAAGAAAAGAAAAAGAACCCTGATAATTTTAAAAAAAAAAATATATATATATATATATATATATATCGCACCAAAAAAGGAACCACCGCCAGCCCTGTCAATGTACCATAGCTGCATAGAAGGGTAGGGAGGAGCATGTCTTTGAAACGCCCCCTCCCCACTGCACTCCTGGATTTCTCTTCTTTTTCTTGAGACGATTCAAAACATTTTTTTTTTAAATTATTATTCCCGTCCCGCCACTCCTCCCTCTCCCTCTCCCCCTCTGGCGATCATTTTTTGCCATTCTCCTCTGAGGGTTGCCTTTACAGGTTCTGCCCCAAAACTCGATCCCCCCTCCATTTATTCATTTCTTCCCCATTCCTTTTTTTTTTTGACTCTCCCAGTCTGGAGATTGTTTCGTAGGGGACCGTGAAAAAAAAAAAAGAAAAAAAAAGAAGAAAACATCAAAAAAAAAAAAAAAAAAAAAAAAAAAAAACACCAACGAAGAGAGAAAAACAAACATAAGCAGAGTCCCCCCCCCTAGCTACATGCACCCTCCTTTATCTGCAAGAAAAAAATAATAATATATCTCCTTGTGTCTAGGGGGGGGGGGGGGTAAAAGCAACCGAGAGCTTAAATATCGTGGAAGAAAAGAGGGGAAGCAGAAAATGGCATCTGGAGGCACTTTGGGTTAAACTTTAGTACCTTCCCTTCCACTCCAGAAGCGTTTTCTGTTCCCCAGCTTTTATACGAAAGAAAAAAAAAGAAGGAAGTGTTGAAGGGACTGCGTCTGTAGTGATGCAATCGCTTGGTGGTACTCTGCTACTTTCTCCTTTATTCTCTCCTCTCCTCTCCCTTTTCGTCTTTTTTCGAGAAAAAAAGAAAAGAAAATTCTTAACAAAGAAGAAGAAAAAAGAAATCCAAAAGGAGTAATTTGCGCTTAACTTGTGTTGGCGATCTTCCTTCTGTTCCTGCTGCCGCGATTTTTTTTCTCTTCGAAACTCTCTTTTCTCTTCCCCCTGCACCCCGCCCTACAATTTTTCTCCTCGGGTTAAATCCCCCCCCCCCCCCCCCTTCTTCTGTTTTTATTTATTATTTTTTATATTACAGTTCTGTTATCTACTGCTACTGGCCTTCAGTTCCGAGTGCACATAAATTTTAAAAAAAGTTTTTAAAAATACAACAAACGCTCGGCATGCTAAGGAGAAAAAAAAATACAATTTGTCTTAATCCCCCACCCCGTCTCCCCCATACTTTCAGATATTGTGATCTTAGAAAGAAAAAACCGAACCCCCCCCCGCCCCCCCCCTACCCCTTCTCTATTAGTGGCAATCACTCGAAAAATAATGTTTTTTTTTTTGCACAATAAAGTGAGAGTAAAGAGAAGAATGAAGAAAAAGAAAAAAAAAAGTACAAGCACCCAAAGATATACACATACATAAGGAACACAAACCCCCAAGAACGAAAAAAAAAAAGGAAAAAGGAAAAAAAAAAAAAAAGCCCCCACCACCCAAATACAATTTTCCTGTTCCCCCCCTCTTTTTTCCTCTTTTCCCCCGGTGGGGGACAATAAAGGGCTGTAATGAGCTATTTTGTCATATACTTCCTTTCCCATTACGCCCTCCTACCCCCACTTCTATTTCCCCTCGACCCCCCCCTGTTTTCTTTTTTATCAGAGCTTAACGATATGACTGTGAAATAAGAAGGGTGCACCAAGGGTACATGTGCGCGGACCTAGTGGAAGGACGCAAGAAAAAAAAAAGAACTGGGGACAGAAATGCTATGGCCCTTCATAGGACCTCCCCCTCCCTCCCCTCCCGGAGGACTAAAAACCCGCTAAGATTTTTTAACTTAAAAAAATAATTTTTAAAGAAAGTGTACGCTACTTTGAGCCAACCCCATGCCCCCCCCCCCCCCCCCCCCTGGTTTTCCATTTAATAAATGAAAGAGGCACCTTACCCTTTTGGTTCTTATTTCCCCACCCTTTTTTTTAACTTTATCCAACTTTATCCGTCCACCCTTTTCCTCTCCTTTATTACCTCCTCCCTTCTCTCTCCCACCGTTCTTCTTTTTTCTTTCCCCCCCCCTCCTTTCCCCCTTTTCCTTTTCCGTTTTACTACTTACCCCTGTTTTCGTTCCTGCCCCTCACCACTTGCCTGCTGTTGATACTCCACACAGTAAGATGACAGCAGTGCTGCCTAAGCATGCCAACGACATGGCCAACCGCAGTGGTGATGAGCTAGTCAACGGCACGAACAGACGGGTATGCAGCAGGACACGTGCACATCACCACAGACACACGAGCTACTGGCGAACTTGGACGCTGCCAAGAAGCAGAAGATCCAAAACGAAAGGCTGCGGAACATGGTGCTAGACACAGAGGAGCTTGCGCACAAGGTCCACACGCAGACGTCGACCGCAAAGCAGAAGGCAGAGCTCTGCAGGCTGCACAACAAGAGCGACGAGATGATGAAGGAGTTCCGCCACAACCTGTCGTACTCGGTATGCTGCTACGCTCACCTTACTGACACCACAGCACCTGCGGAAGTTCAACATCTCACGCTACATGACGTCCTGCGCACAGGAGATGCAGGTGCGCGACCTGATGAACCCCGACGACAGCTGTGACACGGAACCACTCAACGACCTCAAGCAGGCCTTCTATGAGATTAGAAAGCACTGCAAAGATACATTCTTCAGCGAGGTCCTTGACCAGGGAGCAGGCATCCTCGACAAGGTCAGCACTCTGCTGGAGGACAGTAAGTTGAAGTCGGGCGACTGGGCTGCGCTGGCCAAGCCTGTCCTAGGGCTGCTGAAGGACGTCATGGAGAAGGGCAACATCAGGAACTCCTTAACAGAAGAGGAGGAGAAGTGCAGGCGTGTTCGCTTCGAGATTGAAGAGGTTGGTGAGCAACAGCAGGCAGCGGTTGAGTCCGGAGAGATGTCTGAGACAGAGTCTCTGTACTACCGCATCATCACGATGCAAGAGGCGCTCGCAGACCTTACAACGAAGAAGTTCGAGATCGTCGATGACGTGACTGACGACATCTTCACGCAGCCGCTGCGCAAGGTGCACGAGGTGCACAGTACGGCCAACACCATCATCCACAAGATCCTGCAAGAAAAAGAAAGCCTGAAGAAGAAGTGTGAGGTGGACCTCACATCACTGAACACGGAGATCGAGAGAGTGAACCTCGAGGATTACAACTCGACGAAGGCCTCCGAGAACGCTGTGGAACGCCTCAACAGCGCCTATGGGGAGAACCTGCTGCAGCAGAGCTCATGCTGGCTGGAAATTGAAAAGCAGGAAAAGGAACTAGCCAAGCTCAGCGGGGAGCGCGTAGAGCTGACGAAGACACTCATCAAGACCCTCGAACAAGAGGAGAAGCGGAAGGTGGAATACCAGCACTTCACGCAGTTCACTATGCAGCACAAGACCCTGCTGGAGGTCACTATCCACAACTGTGAGCTGGCCGAGGAGATCACCGACAGCCTCGACGAGTTTATCAGCTCGCACTGCAACGCCATCGAGAAGAAGATGCGTGAGACGGAGCGCGAGATCGAAGAGCTGCAGCTGGAGGTGCACCACGACTACCTCGAACACTTCCGAAGCATGTACCTCACCATAGGCGACCTGCAGTACAAAAAGGAGGCTAACATCACTGCGCTGGAAGAGAAAATACAG
Organism: Diplonema japonicum; assembly: GCA_964019335.1. Classification (NCBI taxonomy): domain Eukaryota; phylum Euglenozoa; class Diplonemea; order Diplonemida; family Diplonemidae; genus Diplonema; species Diplonema japonicum. The sequence continues at coordinate 129,381 of OZ025711.1, read as the reverse complement.
GTGGCGCACATGCAGCAAGAAATGCACATGGAGTCACTCAACCCCAAGGCAAGAGAGTTCTCGCAGATGAAGAAGGACCTCGTCAAGAATAAGGAAGAGCTCGCGAAACAGGTTGACCTGCTGCAGGAAAAGTCAGTGCAATACATCGAAGCCTTCAAACCAACCCAGCAGGCACTCATCGAGGCAGGCCGCCCTTTCGAGCATCCAGTCGAGACCTTGTCTAAAATGAACGAGTCGCGGAAGCACAAACTGATTGCTTACCAACAACTGGTCAGCGGCGAGGACGGCGATCTGGAAGGCGACAAGCGTACCCTTGAGCAGCTGCGGATAACAAATTAAGCAATCTAACAACACTAATGTAAATATGGAGAAGAAGAGAAAAAGAAAAGACGTCTTCCTGAACCCTGATGACTGCAGGCAGTACTTAATCCCTCTCTCAGATTTGTTCTAATTAAGCCATCTGTCTATTTACATGTTTCGTTGCCAACACGCATTCAGAGGTTTGAATATGTTGCAATGTGGGGGGCACACGGTGCCGTCGCAATCTCTCTTACGAGAGGTTTTCAAACAGGAGTCGCGACACAAGCACGAACACGAGAGAAAGAGACAGCATGACCTGAAAGTGGTAGTTAAGGAAAAAACCCGCAGTAGACCCCGTGCCACCTCGGCCAGGAGGAAAGAGCCCCCCGGTGAGATGAAGGTCCACCCCATTGGTTGGGGCGTGCCCTGTGGACGCCGCTCAGTCAGGGCAAGGTCTTCTCCCAAACCCGCACACGGCATCCTCCCCCCCTACTGCAGAAAGGACGTCACCAGAAGCTTCTATGACAAGGCAGGCGGTATCGCATGCTTGTATCCTCTTTCGAAGGATGTCTCTGGGTTTACTCTTTGATCTAATTCTAGTAATAAGTTATTGTTGTATTTATTGGTACTTCGACCTCTTACTTCAACATCACAGGAGAACTTCAAAGTCACCTCTTTAAAATGAAGAGAGCATCAACCTCTGCCATGCGTGCTGCACGCGCCAACATGAGGAACAGCAGGATGGCCTTCTCCACCACCGCCGCCCCTCTGCTGCAGCCTGCCAAGGCCGCCCCCAAGGTATGCCCGGTTCGTTGTATCAACTTGTCAAACAGCCCACCAACGCCGCTGAGGCTGTGAACGAGATCGCCGCCGGCAAGAGGGTCGGGTACGTGTCCCAGGTATGCTGATGGCACACAACACAACACAACACAACACAACACAACACAAACAGATTATCGGTGCCGTTGTTGACGTGTACTTCCCCGACGGTGTCCCCCCTGTCCTGACCGCCTGTGAGGTCCACGACATTGAGGGCAGGGACGACAAGCTCACCCTTGAGATCGTGCAGCATTTGGACGGTAAGACCGGCCGTGCTATTGCTATGCAGACCACTGACTTGCTGAAGCTCCAGGCCCCCGTCATCGACACCGGGTCCCAGATCTCCGTGCCCGTGGGTAACGAGACCCTCGGCCGTATCTTCAACGTCATGGGTGACGCCATCGACCAGCGTGGCGACGTGAACGCCAAGACCTTCCTCCCCATCCACGCCAAGGCGCCCACCCTTGCCCAGCAGTCCGGTGAGGACGACGTGCTGACCACCGGTATCAAGGTCATCGACTTGATCCTCCCCTACTGCAAGGGTGGTAAGATCGGTCTGTTCGGTGGTGCTGGTGTCGGCAAGACCGTTATTATCATGGAGCTTATCAACAACATCGCCAAGGGTCACGGTGGTTTCTCCGTGTTCGCCGGTGTGGGTGAGCGTACCCGTGAGGGTACCGATTTGTACCTGGAGATGATGCAGTCCAAGGTGTGTTGAAAAAAAAAAAAAAAAAAAAGGAAAAAAAAACCCAAACATAACACCACCCAGGTCATTGACCTTGCCAACGAGTCCAAGTGCGTGTTGGTGTACGGCCAGATGAACGAGCCCCCTGGTGCCCGTGCCCGTGTTGCCCAGTCTGCTCTGACCATGGCTGAGTACTTCCGTGACGTTGAGGGCCAGGACGTGCTTCTCTTCATTGACAACATCTTCAGGTTCACCCAGGCCAACTCTGAGGTGTCCGCCCTCCTGGGTCGTATCCCCGCCGCCGTCGGTTACCAGCCCACCCTTGCTGAGGACTTGGGTATGCTTCAGGAGAGGATCACGTCGACGAACAAGGGGTCCATTACCTCTGTCCAGGCTGTGTACGTGCCTGCCGATGACATTACTGACCCTGCCCCCGCTACTACCTTCTCTCACTTGGACGCCACCACTGTGCTGGACCGTTCCGTTGCCGAGTCTGGTATCTACCCCGCTGTGAACCCCTTGGAGTGCTCCTCGCGTATCATGGACCCCGACGTGCTGTCCGTCGACCACTACAACGTTGCCCAGGACGTCGTGGAGATGTTGACCAAGTACAAGGAGCTTCAGGACATCATCGCTGTGCTGGGTATTGACGAGCTGTCTGAGGAGGACAAGCTCATCGTGGACCGTGCCAGGAAGGTCACCAGGTACTTGTCGCAGCCCTTCACCGTGGCTGAGGTCTTCACTGGTATGACTGGTCACTACGTCCAGTTGGACGACACCGTTGACGCCTTCGGTGGGATCCTCATGGGCACCTACGACAACGTCCCCGAGCAGGCCTTCTACATGGTTGGTGGGATCGACACTGTCTTCGAGAAGGCTAAGAAGATGGCTGAGGACGCCGCCAAAGCCTCCAGAGACGCCAAGGCCAAGGCCGCCTCCGCGTAAGAAGGGATCATATAGTTAACGAGGTTAGGGAGTCGTTTTTTTTTTTCTTCTCTTTTTGATTTTACTTTTTTTCTTTGGGGTCCTTTTTTTTATTTTTTTATTTGTTATTGGATCTGGTGTTTTTTTTTTTTTTTTTTTTTTTTTTTTTTTTTTGTTTCTTCTTTCAGAAGGAAAGAAGAGAAAAGCTGTTATTTGGGCGGGTAAACGTTTTTTTTTTTATTCCCCTTTTTTCTTCTTCTCCCCCTTTCCCCCCGTTTTTTTACTTCACATCTCCCCAGACCCTCTTCCCAACTTTTTTTTTCTTCTTTTTTTTTGCAACAGCACCTCCCTTTTTTTCTGATCCCAGCATTTTTCTTATTTCAAGTGGATTTTTCATTTATCTTTTCTTCCCTTTGGGCCTCCCCTCCCCACCCCTCCTGATCATACGACCCAACCCGCGCTGTTGTCTGGGGCTTTGTTTCTATTATTATTTTGTTCTTTGCTAGTGTTCACACCGTGGCTGGTTGTTACACGTAATCCTTACAGCTGTTGCATGACAGATCTACTTAATGTGCCTAGAACTTTTTTTAAAGGGTGGGATTTGCCCTTAATCGCCTGTTTTTCCTTGGGTCCACATTGCAATTGCAGAAGTGTGTTTTTTCCTTAGGTTTCCTTTGCAAACTACACATGATGCATGAAATTGTTTCGGCTTTATGGAGATCACTGTCACTGACCTCCGTGTGGAGCTAAACCACAAAAATTATGTCAAACTCAACAGGCCTGATCAAAACCCAAAAGGAAAAGAAACCAAACACATCACATCCCCAAACATCGACCGACACTTGGATGGGAGGCACCTTGCTGATGGTGCACAGCTCCCCGCTGATCGGCTCGTAAAGCAAGCCAACAGGGGGTGCAAGCCCCTTGCTGCGGTACACATATTCTAACCCAGCTGTGCAGCCTTCAGGCCCTGACGCGGCGTGGGACAACCATGTGTAATACATCACCTGTGTGACACACCTGAAACCGGTACCCCTATGATGACACAAGTGATATAGTGAAAGTCTCTTTGTGAACACACCCAATGCTTTTCTTTAAACCCCAGAGGGATGCTTTTTGTGGCTTTTTTTGTTTTTCCTTTAACAAACTACACATGATGCATGAAATTGTTTCGGCTTTATGGAGATCACTGTCACTGACCTCCGTGTGGAGCTAAACCACAAAAATTATGTCAAACTCAACAGGCCTGATCAAAAACACCGCCCTTTTTTTATTTGGCTAAAGAAGAGCAGTTGAAACTCAGAAACCACAAGTGATGACAAACAAAAACTAAATCACCATCTTTCGAGTTTGACAATTGAATGATACGAACGTTTCCACATAAGCTGCTGATGGACTGTGGACACGAGGGAGGGACACCCGCCCTGTGATGACACAAGTGATATAGTGAAGGTCTCTTTGTGAACACACCCAATGCTTTTCTTTAAACCCCAGAGGGAGGCTTTTTATGGTTGTGAATGTCTTTTTGTTTTCCTTTTGCAAACTACACATGATGCATGAAATTGTTTCAGCTTTATGGAGATCACTGTCACTGACCTCCGTGTGGAGCTAAACCACAAAAATTATGTCAAACTCAACAGGCCTGATCATCTTTTTCTTCCCATACCTACTTAAACCCACACCCGCCCTATGATGACACAAGTGATGACAAACAAAAACTAAATCACCATCTTTCGAGTTTGACAATTGAATGATACGAACGTTTCCACATTAGCCCTGATCCAGTTGTTACCGAATGAAAGGATTGAACTCCACTGACGGTGACATCATGGGCAGGCATGCCGCCGTAGGCAATTGCAAGCAGCTTGGTTAGCCGTCAAACGATATTCTTTTCTTGCCTACAAGGTCAAAGAAACGTTTTACAACTAAAAATATTTTTAATAATACCTTTCCAACAGAAACACACCACACATACCCCTGCACATGGTCGCAGAGCTGTAAGCATCTGAAACAGGTTTTCTCTTGAGCTACTACGTCGTGCTTTAAGCACTTGGGCCCTAAGGGTGAGAAGCCGGTGAAATGAGTTACCCTTACGCAAACCAGCACCAGCACCAGCACCAGCACCACCAGCATCAGCACCACCAGCAGATCCACCAACAACACCAGCACCAGCACCAGCACCAGCACCAGCACCAGCATCAGCACCAACACCAGCACCAGCACCAGTACCCACAGCCTCACCAACAGCCTCACCAACACCAGCACCAACACCAGCCTCAGCACCAACACCACCACCAGCACCACCAGCACATGATGTACCAAAACATGTCCCTCCCGCAACATGGGTCTCCAATGCACCATCACCACCATCACCACCAACATCAACACCAGCACCAGCACCAACACCAACACCAACACCAGCACCAGCACCAGCATGCTCACAACCAGCAGCCTTACGGATACGACCAGCAGTATCCTGACCACCAGTACTCCCAAATGCAAGGTGCCGCTGCATCGAGAGAGCCCAGGCCGCAGATGATCAACCCCATCACCGGTATGGTGATGGCCACACGCGAGCCTCCCGTCGAAGAAGAGTCCCCCCCTCATCCAGCTCAGCCTCAGCAACAATCACCACCACCGCCCCAGCAACAGCCTCAACAGCAGCCTCAGCAGCAACAGCCTCAGCAACAACCCCAGCAGGCCCAACCGCAGCAGGCTCAGCCTCAGCAGCCGCAGCAACCTTCGCATCCACCGCAGCCTGCACAGGGTCGTGCTCCCCTTGGGACTTTCCACGCCCAACCGCAGCCCGCGCAACCACAACCCACGTCACAGCCGGTGCCCACCATGCCGAACCCCTTGGGGGACAAGGCAGAGACAAAACCGCCTGCACCAGCAGCGGGACCGAAGGTAGGATGCGGCTGTGGTAGATTGAAGAAGGATGACCACAAGTGCGTCGACTTCTGCAGCATGATTGGGTGCGACGCCTCGTGTGGGAGGACAGGAGAGACCGCGAAGGGCAAGAAGAACACAAGGATGCCAACCAACCTGCCCACGGTGACAACCGCGAAAAAGACTGAAGCTAAGGCAGATTTTCTAACTTCGAAGCCAACGCCTGTACAGCCGCAGCCTGAGCCGCCTGTACAGCAACAGCCGCCTGCACAACAGCCGCAGGCTCAACCGCAGCCTCAGCAGCAGTTGCCACCTATGACGCAACTCCAAAGACCCAACGTTGGGCAGCAACCACAACCCCCTCAGCAAGTGATCATGCCCCCGTATGCTCCAGGTGCCCTTCCGCACCCCCACCACATGGACATGCCAGGGGGGTCACCGACCGTACCTCACGCCTCTTCTACAAACTCTGGACCTCTGGATCCTAATGCTGCAGAGTTCATGCCGAAGACTCAATCGAGAGACACACCGGCAAGGGAATCCAAGGCTATTGAGATTGTGGCCCCGCCAGGCCACAAGCCATCCGCCGGCCCCCACCACCATTCCTTCGATGATCTGGTCCTCATACAGAACTCTGTCGCCAGCAACTTGGAGGCCTTGAAATCGACCATTAAACCTCTCTGTGATTTCACAAAGGAGTACGGCGATCGGTGGGCAAAGAAGCTGGGACCTAGTATGCTATTCAAAAACTTTAAAAGACACCCTACAGGCTGGAGGACCGAAGATCGTACTAAGTCGGGTGTCTCTGGGAACAACGCTCTGTCTGAAGTGAGGCAGAAGGCGACGCCAGCTGAAAAGGTATACCCGCAAGCACATCACAAAAAACAACAAATCACAACAGATGAGAATGCGAGTGACGAGCATTCTAAACAAGTTGACACCCGAAAAATACGACACGCAAGTAGCGAAGATGATTGATCTGGTGGTGGAAGTGAGTGGGGGAGACACCGAGAGTGGCTTCACGCTTGAGAGTGTGGTGAATGCGGTGTACGAGGTGGCGGTGACCACAAAGAAGTTCAGCACTGTCTACGCCCAGCTGTGTCTGGATGTAAGCAAATCGCAGGTGAAGCAGGAGGGCGTCACATCCCTTGGGAAGTCTCCTTTCAGGAGGCAGCTCATCAACAAATGCCAATCTGAGTTCGAGCAGCTCTCAGAAGAGTTCAGCAGGCGTAACGAAAACAAGGAAACAAAGCAGAAGGGAGCAAGCGAAGAGACTGCAAAGGAAACCGCCATGCGAAAGCGTGCTGTCGCTAACATCCACTTTGTGGGCGAGCTGTTCAAGCGCCAGCTGTTGACAGAGAAGATCATGCACCAGGTGCTGCGCATCCTGTTGTCGCAGAACTCCGTTGACGACGAGCAACTGGAGACAATGACACAGCTCATGCAGACCGTAGGCAAGGAGCTCGACACAGAGAAGGCGGCGGTATGGCATCACAGCACTTTATGTTCACCCTCACCACAGGACTACATGGACTACTACATCAAGAGGATGAAGGCCTTGCAAAACTCCGAGCATGTGTCGACCCGAGTCAAGTTCTTCCTGATGAACGTGATCGAGCTGAGAGAGGAGCGGAAGTGGGTTCCAAGAACAGAGGAGGACGCTCCACAGAAAATCGATGAATTCCATGTATGGGAGAAGGGACAAGGCTAAAAACCACACCACAGAGAAATAGAGAACTGAAGGAGACTAAAACTATGTTTGGGTGGAACCCCAAGACACACCAAAGCAAGCCGCCACCTACCACCACTGCGAAAGCAACGTGGCAGAAGTCGACGGCACCGACAGCCAAACCACCCGCCATCACCGCAGACTCTGTAGTGAGGGATCTGCACGAGGGCAACGACACCATCGACTCCTTGAAGAGCGAGGTGTGACACACAACAACACAACACAACACCACAACAGTTGGAGCAGCCAGATGTCAGAACGTCGGACCTCGTGACTGGGTGCGTGATCAAAGCAACAGAGAGAACTAGCTACCAAAAGGGCAGGGTTGAGCTCGTGAAGCTGATCGGCAAAATGGTATCCTCACACCTAGACACGCGGCACTATCTACAGAAATCGATCGATGTGAACGCTGTCTTCGCTGCTGCCGCCGAGAACATGTTCTCCTCCGGGAAGGTGGAGGACTGCCCGAAGCTGTGGACCTGCTTTGGGGAGCTCGTTAGGGCCATGCAGGACACCTCTGTGATGCAGGCGGAGCTGGGGTACCATGTGATGAGTATGCCAATATTTCTTTCTTTTATCAAAACACGAACAGATGCGTGTGCAGGGAGCATAACCCCCGATAATATCGAGAACCTGCCTGCTGACCAGCTCACACCCATCATCAAGATGTTCGCCTCTCTGTCCGTGCCGAGCAGTTCAGCTGTGCATCTGGCTCTGATCGACCAAAGCAGTGCCAAGGGCTTCATCGCAGATGCAGCTTCTTCTTTAGAGAAGTCGCCTGATGTCAGCGTCAAAGTGGCGCACCTTCTCCTCACTGACGCGAAATTTGAAAAGATTAAGGTGTGTTTTCTTAGGACAAGAAAAAAAAAAAAAAAAAAAAACAGGATGAATGTGGGACAAAACAACCACTGTCGCAAATCATGTCCGGTATCCTTGCTAAGGAGTTCGTCGATATGAAATCATCGAAGGAGTGGAAGACGCAGGAGAAGACCAAAGAAATCATTAAAAAGCTTGTCATGTTCTATAAGGAATCATGTATGAACCGGAGGAAAAAGAAAAAAAAAAAAAAAAAAAAAAAAAAAAAAAAAAAAAAAACGCATAGCTACTGCAGCATCCCCGGTGTTCAATGAAGCTAAGCTCTTCATCCGTGCCTCTAAGAGAAGAAGCTCTGAAGTAAGGGAAACAGTGGCAATGCTGTGCAGAAGTATATTGGATTGGCTTAAGTCTCAAAATGCGATTCCAAGTGCGGGTTATGACAATGCATTTCGGGAGGCGATGCAGGGTTGAGGTTAATGGGATTTTTTTTTTAAAGTAATAACAGGAAAAAAAGGGGGTGGTAGGGGGGGGGGGGGAAGAAAGAAAGAAAAAAAAAGAAATTGAGGGGGTTTAAAAAAACTAAAGACCAAATAATAATATAAAAAAAAAAAGACGAAAAAAAAAAAAAAAAAAAAAAGAGTGTGTCTAGTTCTTTAATTTGAGCCCCCGTTTTTTTTTTTTTTTTTTTTCACCCAGCCACTTTTTTTTGTGACGAAGACATCGAATCTACTTCAGAACCACCAGCCTCCCCCTTTTATCTTTCTCCCGGGAAAAAAAAAAAAAAAAAAAAAAAAAAAAAAAAAAAGAGCAACCATTTTTTACCGTCCGAACCACCGATATGTTCTTCTCCATTTCTTCTTTTCTTTTTCCTGCCGTCTGGCATACATGGGTGAAGTCCTTTCTACTCATGGTTTCTTTTTTTTTTTCTTCTTCTTTAAAGGGCATATTAACTGTTATTCTAGATTTAGGAACCCCCCCCCCCCCCCCCCCCCTTCATGCCCCTTTTCCCTCTTTCTTTCTTTTTTTTTGTTCGCTTTTCCCTTACACAAGATTTTTTTTTTGAAACATGATGAAGAAAATTTTTTCTTTGGAGTAAATTACAAAAGGGACGAAAAAAAAAGGCTTCAAAAGTAGTATAAAAAAAGTAGGGTCCCCCCCCCCCCTCAGAAGAAAAAAATTGTATGATACTCTGATTTAAAACTAACTTTCCCCCCTTTTTTTCTGCTTCTTATTTGTTTTGAGTTACCTTTCAGCTGTGTCCCCCCTTGCCAGCTCTCTGCTCTCTCCTTCGCGCTCTCGCCTTTTAACTTTATGCACTATCTCTACACTTCGTGCTGATGCTGGTCACCTACACACAAGAAAAAACCCCCTAATAGTGCGAAGGTGGTAGAGGAGAGCCTGGGTGGAAGGGCATAGGCGAAGGGTATTTTTTAAACGGAAAAAAAAAAAAAAAAAAAAAGAAAAAAAAAGAAAGTGTACTTTTTTTAACAAAAAAAAAAAGGCTATTCCACAGCAACCCAACATTTTTATCCTCAGCTCCCTTTCCCTGCACACCGTGTCCCCATACCCCACCCTTGCCCCCATGCATCCTATTTTTTTTCCCATAGTACGTCTGCCTTTTCACTTCAATGCACTCTAGTTCTTGCAACAATGACCACCACCACTGTGACCGACTCGGGGCTCGACTGGAATGAGTACCTTGAAAGTGTTGCAGACGAAGTGACGGATGTGGAGTCTGTGTGCACAGAAGGCACTGCTAAGCCTGTCAGATCCGCCAAGCGGAAGAGCATTGTACCCGAGGAGAACACCAAGCCCAGCGACTCGCAAGGCGGCACCATGCTGTATGGCAGCCCGATGTTCTTGGGCATGATCTTCATGAGTGGAGCTGCGGTCATCCTCGTCATCAGCTTTGTGGAGTTGACAGACGCCCTCAGCACTCGGGACACTATTCGGAAAGACTCCGGTGCCACGAAGGCCTGCTTGGCATTGGGCAGCTTGTCAAACAGTATCATCGAAGAGGTGCAGTACTACACCCACACGATGACCACCAGCAACGCACATGCTGCCCGCCTTCAGAACAAAACAGACGGATTCCATAATGCCCTTCTAAACCATGCTGGGTACGGGTCAGGCCTCGGCTTCGTCTCCGAAGGTGTGGCACTGCATGTTCCAAACACATTCTTGAAAACCCTGCGAAACAACTTCACTTCGGAAACCGAGGCGGACCTTATCGCGCAGGCGGGCACCGTTCTTCACGAACTGCTGCTGCTCACTGCACGCATCCAACGCATTGAGGACAAAGGACACAAGGCGGACCTCGTGCAAAACCTTCTGGGGCTCCTGCAGACGGAAGTGGATTTCCAAACAATGCTGGCAATGTACATAGCACAAGTGGGGCTCCTGGAAGGCACCGCCCTGCCGGGGAGCTCGTTTGTATACTCCATCTTTAAGCTAAGCTGCCAGACAACAAACGTGGCACTTGAGTACCTACAGGCTGCGACGGTGCTCACGAACGTGCTCCCTTTCTGCACCGACTTTGTTCCAACGACAAACTACAGTGTTCCGCCGCTAGGGCCGTCGGAGTACTTCACGTCATCCTTCAGCAGCGAGATGGACCTCCTGCTGGTGAGGATGGTGTCGTCTCTGCAGGACACCTTGCATGAGGAGGTCACCGACACAGAGAAGGAGAGTGTGCTATGGGTCACGCTGGCATGCTGCTTGCTCGTCTACGGCTCTTTCCAAGTCTTCATCATATGGGAGTTCCAGATCTCAGCGCGCAACGAGGCGAGCCTGAGATACGACTTCATGAACGCAGAGGGCACCACAGAGATGATCTCGAAGTACTGCCACAGCATCTCGCAGTGGGAGCTGGACGTGGAGGTAGTCGGTGAGTCGCGCATCGAGCAACATCTTATCAACGCTGTCAAGTCGCTGACACAGCTCTGCCCCTTCGTGCCCTCTTGGGTGTTCGATTGGGATACCGTCGTCAAGGAGGGCGGGCTAAGCATTGACCAGGTGGAGGCGAACGCTATCAACTTTACTAACGAGAAAGACGATCAGAACGACATGTCGAGAAGGGAATCCAGTGCGAGCTTGGCTTCTGACTTCGAGTCAGGGAGCTCTACGAACGGAGACATCTTGGAGATGTCAACAACACCTGTCATCAGGACAACGAAGCACGTAAATCTAACGTTGGGGCTGGCCACAAGCAAGAGGACCTTCGCCTTGGTGTCTGCGGCACACCTGAACAGTGCGATCATCGCGGATAGCGATATCCCTGTCAAGACAGTGGACAGTGTGCTGGCCAGCTTCTACAAGCTCCTGTACACAGTGTCTGCTGGTACGGGTGGGGCTGTTGTGGACATCAACCCCATGTATGCTATTATAGATTTCGAGTGGAGTGACAGCACAGAAAGCAGGCGACACATTTGCGCCTGCAACTTCGCCCTGAAGCTCACTAGCGGGTACAAAGACCTTGCAAAGCAATTCCGTGTTGTCGAAAGAGTCCATGAAAGCTCTCCCTCGGCATTCGAGGTTATTCTCCCACGCACCACTGTGTCCCTCCTGCAAGGCACTTTCGAGACGGGCATCGTCACCACGGGCACCTTTAAAACAATGATCATATCGGGAAAGGAGTACAGCAAAATTCTCAAAATGAGCCGCCTGGCGCACTTCACAGGAGTGAACATACTGACGTGCATCAGAATAAGAAAGAGCGCTCATGGGTCGGTCAAGGGCTCGTTTTCACCCTTCGGGGTGCTTCACAATGAAATTATTTACCGACTGCGGTCAGCGGAGGAAATCGCCATCAAGAAGCAAGCAATGAAAGAAGAGCGGGCAAAGACGAAGACAAAGAAGGGCGCGCAAAAGGAAGTACAGCTGGACCTGGATGCGGCAATAAAATCTTTCTTCCAATCTTACAGGACGAAGAAATATGTGCATGCAGCTAAACAACTGAAAGCCTTTATTCTAAAACATGACGGGACAGTGGGCAAGGTTGCGGTTCCTGAGACGCCGATCTTGAAACACCTGAACGCGGTAGTGATGGATATGCTGGGCACCAACAAGGACGCCCTCCACGAGGAGCTGCAAGAGAGCTTTGCTTCAACTGTTGAGGATGAGTAAGCAGTTTCCACTGCCTTTATATTCTTCCTCCCCCCCATTTTTATTTCTCCCCCACGTGCCCCAATGCTACGCACGTAGGACATGCACGCCTCTAGATGAGCACTGCACAGCTTGCTGATAGTAACGCACAAGACAGAGAAGCCGAAGAGGCACGTATCCAAGACTCCTTTAAGGGATACAGCTGGGAAGTCGTCAGACTACGGGCGCAGAAACAAATCAAAAAAACCGCAGAGTTCGTCAGAAAGGTCCAGACCAGTCGAGAAGACGAGAAGTGGAGGTTGTCGGTGAAGCTGGTGCAGAAAATAGAACTGTTCAATATCCTACTGGAGGTCATCAAACAGCAGGAGGTTCCCAAGAGCGAGAAGGAGCCGCTTGTGAAGACCATAGTCACTGCCCGTGAGCGTGCAGAGTCCTGTCAGAGCGCTCTCTTCAGTGACTTAGTTAAAAAGGAGACATGTACCGCTCCCCTGCTGTGACGTCGCCCAGGACGGGTTACACACAGTCCCCTGTGAATGGTGTCTATGAACCGTACTATCCGCACGACAATTCCGTCCATCAGGTGAACCTTTCGAACAGAACCCCTTCGGTGCCACGCCACAACCACAACCACCCGCCTGTGGTGCGCACCTTCAACATACTCCTCACCGACAACAGCGGGAACAGGTGGTATGAGAGGGACGTCACATGCAGTCGTGCAGCTGATCTTGTGGGCATCTTGCAGTCACGTGTTGGGATACCCATCAGAGAGGTTTTATACCAAGGACAGGTCCTCACTGACACACACCTGTCGCATGTTCCGGACGAGCTGAAGCTTACACTTGCAACCTTCACAGGACAGCCAGTGAAGAGCCCCTCAAAGCACCTCACGCTGCTTGTGGAGAATACCCCCAAGCGTGTCACCCTTGATGTTGCTTCCGTGACAGAGTTGCACCAGAAGCTAGGCGACATGGGCGTGAGGGGTACCCTGCTGTCGAGGGTCCCTGGGACCGATCAATACGAGCCGCTGCAAAATTTGGACGGCCTTACTTACGAGCACCCGCTGCGGGTGGTCCCTGAAGGTGGTGAGGGTCCGCTCTTCACCAACCAGCGGTATGTGTCGAGGAGTGCTTCTTATACGCCGGTGCAACCGGCGAGCACACAACGGGGGCCAGCACAGCATGAGCCTGTGAGCATACAATCAGTAATGATAGAAGCGGGGCACCTCCTCATGCAGGGCATGCCCAACTCAGAGGACGAACTCATCGCATCTGCCACCGCACGTATCACACAGCAGTTCCGACAGATGTACAACACAGCAGAGACGGGCCGCGAGCCTGCCAACGCCGAGCTGGCTTATTTAAGATCCATCGTTGAGCAGTACCTGACGATGCATGTGCGGGTGGAGGGGCAGGATCCGAATCACGCGCAGAACGTTGTCTCGGCGCAGCCAAGTGTGTTCAAGTCAGTTACTTTCGGGATTGCAGGCGCCTTCCCTGTGTTGGAAGCGAGGGGGAACTGTATATCTCTTTCACCTCCCGCGCAAGCTGTGACGGGGCAGCCTGTGGTAGTGTTGGCACATGCGGTGAATGAGATGCCCATCGACATACGGTGCACACTGGGGTACGAGAACGAGGAGTCGAAGGTTATAGTTATCAACATTGACGAGTTCTACGTGAATGGCTGGGTCACTATAGGTAAGACGTCCCCTCTGTCGCTGTTCCTCTCGTTCCAGCCAGACGTGCTGCGGGCAGGGGTGAGGTACTTCATCGACATCACTGCTTTTGCTTCTGACAACCCGACGCAGAAGATAGGTGGTGCGCAGACGGAGTTCACGATGAGGGACTCAGCAGCACCTTCAGCAAGGAGGACGTCTAATGCGCAGGTTGCACCACAGCCCTCTGCACAGCTCTCTGCACAACGGTCCCTTTCGCAGAACAGTGAAGTACTGGACGGCTACTTCCAACAGCAGCTGCGTGAGTTCATCGAAATGAAGATCTTGCCCCTCTACGCGTTGTCCACCAACCCGAGGTATTTTTATTCTTTGAAATAATCAATAATAATGTTCATCACGTTGACAGGTTCACGGAAAAGACCTTCAATCAAATGGTAGACGATGCGTGCGGTGACCTGTGGGACCTCCCCCCCAACCAAGAGCTCAGCGAGGTCCACAAAAAGACGCTTCTAGGGAGGGTCAAGCAAGGGTTGTTAAATAGCAGTTGAGTTTTTTTTCTCTTTTTTTTTTCTTCTTCTTTTTTTTTCTTCCCTGTAAATTCCCTTTTTATTATTATTGTTCACATTTGTTCATTTTTCCACCCCCCCCCGTCCCCGTCCTGTTCTCTTTTTGTCCTTGTATCGACACGGGACACTAGATATGGTCACTTGTGCGATCGGGTTCTGCACTTCAGTGTGCGACCGTTATCTTATTAGTTATTCCTTATTCCGCCTTTTCGCTTTCCTTAGTATTTTTGCTTTTTTTTTTTTCTAATTTTGTTCCGTGTGTTGGTGCTTTTAATCCCAGATGGGAGGCACCTTGCTGATGGTGCACAGCTCCCCGCTGATCGGCTCGTAAGGCAAGCCAACAGGGGGCGCAAGTCTTTTGCTGCGATACACATATTGTGGCACCCGCCGAAGCCCCAGAACGGGGACACCTACACATGATGCATGAAATTGTTTCGGCTTTATGGAGATCACTGTCACTGACCTCCGTGTGGAGCTAAACCACAAAAATTATGTCAAACTCAACAGGCCTGATCAAAACCCAAAAGGAAAAGAAACCAAACACATCACATCCCCAAACATCGACCGACACTTGGATGGGAGGCACCTTGCTGATGGTGCACAGCTCCCCGCTGATCGGCTCGTAAAGCAAGCCAACAGGGGGTGCAAGCCCCTTGCTGCGGTACACATATTCTAACCCAGCTGTGCAGCCTTCAGGCCCTGACGCGGCGTGGGACAACCATGTGTAATACATCACCTGTGTGACACACCTGAAACCGGTACCCCTATGATGACACAAGTGATATAGTGAAAGTCTCTTTGTGAACACACCCAATGCTTTTCTTTAAACCCCAGAGGGATGCTTTTTGTGGCTTTTTTTGTTTTTCCTTTAACAAACTACACATGATGCATGAAATTGTTTCGGCTTTATGGAGATCACTGTCACTGACCTCCGTGTGGAGCTAAACCACAAAAATTATGTCAAACTCAACAGGCCTGATCAAAAACACCGCCCTTTTTTTATTTGGCTAAAGAAGAGCAGTTGAAACTCAGAAACCACAAGTGATGACAAACAAAAACTAAATCACCATCTTTCGAGTTTGACAATTGAATGATACGAACGTTTCCACATAAGCTGCTGATGGACTGTGGACACGAGGGAGGGACACCCGCCCTGTGATGACACAAGTGATATAGTGAAGGTCTCTTTGTGAACACACCCAATGCTTTTCTTTAAACCCCAGAGGGAGGCTTTTTATGGTTGTGAATGTCTTTTTGTTTTCCTTTTGCAAACTACACATGATGCATGAAATTGTTTCAGCTTTATGGAGATCACTGTCACTGACCTCCGTGTGGAGCTAAACCACAAAAATTATGTCAAACTCAACAGGCCTGATCAAAACCCAAAAGGAAGGGAGAGCGGGAAAAAAAAAAAAAAAAAAGAGACATTTAAGGGTACCTGCGGTATGTGGCAGGACGCCTGAAGGAAGAAGAGACCAAACACATCATTTCCCCCAACATTCTTCGACCGACACTTGGATGGGAGGCACCTTGCTGATGGTGCACAGCTCCCCGCTGATCGGCTCGTAAAGCAAGCCAACAGGGGGCGCAAGCCCCTTGCTGCGGTACACATATTCTAACCCAGCTGTGCAGCCTTCAGGCCCTGACGCGGCGTGGGACAACCATGTGTAATACATCACCTGTGTGACACACCTGAAACCGGTACCCCTATGATGACACAAGTGATATAGTGAAAAATCTATTTTGTGAACACACCCAATGCTTTTCTTTAAACCCCAGAGGGATGCTTTTTGTGGCTTTTTTTGTTTTTTCCTTTAACAAACTACACATGATGCATAAGATTGTTTCGGCTTTATGGAGATCACTGTCACTGACCTCCGTGTGGAGCTAAACCACAAAAATTATGTCAAACTCAACAGGCCTGATCGTATCCACCCTCTTTTTTTTTTTTCACGGTGAACACCGCACACTGAAACTTTATCGAGTTTTTTTTTTTTTCGACTGCAAGAAAAACCAGTAGAAATCCAACACAAATGATGACAAACAAAAACTAAATCACCATCTTTCGAGTTTGACAATTGAATGATACGAACGTTTCCACATAAGCTGCTGATCAACACGATCCCATTGAAAAGAAAAACTATTTATTCACCCACCCCCTCACAGTAGCTGGGAGGGACAGGGCAAAATGTCCGATAAACAGCAGTTGAAGTTCACAATGGGGACCCGGAAGTTCACGTATTCCGGATATCCTGAGAAGCGAGAACAGGACTTCTTCGAAATGTTCATTAAGACAAATAAGTCACCAGATGTGACGGTATGTCACCGTTTTGAAAAGTAACTTCGCATTCCAACAACAGAGAGACTACCTAGCTGAATGTTACAGTCAAAATTTCGATGGCGATCACGAACCCGCGGAGCTGATGAAGCTGTACGAAAAAGAGCTCAAGAAACAGGAAGAGAAGAAAAGGAAGAAGGAAGAAAAAAAGAAAAAAGAAAGCACGGCAGATTCCGGTGAAAAGCCGGAGAAAAAATCCGAGAAAAAACCCAAAGAAGACGACGAAGAAAGAAGCCGGAAATCTGACAGACTAGAAGGAGAGGACGGGGGCAAACACAGCAGATCGAGGAGCGGGAGGAGGAGAAGAGATAGCAGCAAAGGAAGAAGGAGGAGGGACAGAAGCGAGGACGGGGGCGACGATAAAAGGAGGAGAAGGAGAGAGGGATCTGACGACGAACAGCAACCACTGAGCTCAAGGAAACCTGTTCTATTTTCGGCCCAGAAGCAAGAAGCTATTGAGAGCTTTATCGAAAGTGTCCTAAATGATGTATACACACGAAGAAGAAAAAAAAAAAAAAAACCAGGAAACCCCTGAACTCAACGACCACTCTGCTGGGCAGTACACCAACCGCAGCGACAACAACGAAACTGTCTCGCCACGCGTTGCCGAACCCCCGCTGTCTGCTAGGGTGTGTACAATAACAAATTCAAAAAAAAAAAAAAAAAAAAAAAAAAAATGGGGCTTTGGTTGCAACACTATTTGGCGTTAAGTGTGCAGCGTGGTGGGGGGTCTATCTTGTGTTGTTACCCTTCTGCGTCGCTGCATTTTTATCGGCAGATGGGGTGGGGATACTTCGGGTAGGTTCGAGGTAGGTCGGCACGAACTTGTCGCTCCAGTCGTCTCTCCCCGGTGAACCGGTTGCGAGTCGCTGTTCGAGGATGAAGCGCACCTTGTCGTACGATGCGAATGTGGGTCTGCAGGTATACCCTCGGATCCGTTTGTTTGCACCAATGGATCGGAGGGAGGATGTCAAGAAAGGTTTCCCGGGGATAGGAGGGGGTCGTGCTTTCTTTTCGGCCACCTCTGACAGTTTTGTCAGAACTTTAGCTAGCCGGTTTGCACGCTTACGTACGTCAGCCGTATCTTCCAAGATGAGCTGTTTGGTCGTGGCCTCAAAGTCGAGTGCGAGCTCTATCCTTGAGACTGAACCATGTGGGCTCCACTGCAGCATGCGAAGCCATTTGAGCACTTCTGGGACAATCGTATCCCCTTGGAAGTGTTTCAGTCCGTTGTTCTTGTACCAATCCAGGCTTGGCACCGAGCACCCTCTTCCAACCAGCGGTCTGTTCCAAGGGAACCTTTCTACCGCGGCCTTCTTCGTTTCCTGCTTCGCGCTCACTCTCCTGATGATCGCAAGCAGCATCTGTTGTATTACCTCTGGCCGTTCCGTCTTACATTCCAGAGGGATGATGCCGTGTAGTGCAAGGCAGCGTGTGATCCCCTCTTGCCTGTATGCATGCATTGCAGGGGCGAACTCAGGTGCACCGCGTACCTCTTCGTGTGCCTTGCATTTCCAGAACGTGTGTATGGTGTACTCGTCTTGCGTGGTGAAGAGCGCCTCACACCCAATACATTGTACCTCTGGTTCGACGATCGGGTAGCTGCGGAACATGGCACCCGTGATCATCCTCAAGCCAAGTCGTTCCTCTTGCACGGACCTGGCACTCTTCCACACCTCGTTAGTGCGGACTTCGTCAATTGCGCGGCCGACACCAATAAAGGAGGGTCTGCCTTTGGCAACTGCGTTCCTTCTGATCGCTTTCGTCACTCGCCGTATCTCATGACCTCTGGCAGCTTTATGCACGCCCAAGAGGGCCCTGGCCCAAGGCCATCCGAGCTTGGCTGGTTCCAGAAGACGCAGGAGTGTTCCTATGGGACCAGCGGACCTCATATTCTTCGTGTACTTCTTCCGGATCTTTCTTGCACGCTTTCGTATTCTTCGATTTTCCGCTAGCCTCAGGACGGTGCCCGCCGTCTTGTAGGCAAAGGCAGCAAGAGGGTCGTGTGTGGCCCGGTAGTGCGATGTTCAAGAGCGCGCCCGATGAGCGCGTGGTGTTGTACGGACCCCACAGACAATCTGTTACAGCGATCCTAAGGGCGTCGATCTTCGCGTTTGACGGTGGGGCATGTGGCGCACCGTATAAGGCAGCGGGTAGAATAGATTGGCTCACGATGAGGGCTTTCTTTGTAAAGGGTAGTTGTAACGCGGCCAGTCTCTTGGCTGTCTCGACCGCTTTCTCCACCCTCTTGTTGTCAGCCCTACCTTTCCTTTCCATTGACAGAGTGACTCCAAGGATCTTCACCTTCTTCTTCGTAGCAAACGTAAATCCACCCTGTCGTAGAGTTGACGTATACTTCTTCACGGTGCTGAAAGCAAGCGTCTTCTCGTGGTTCAGAGCCATCCCTGTGATTTTACAGAACTCGGATACTCTATCAACAGCTCGCTGTACGTGTCGTTCTGACTTCCTGCTGTACATCGTCACATCATCGGCGTATGAGGTTGTTTTTTGCCTTCGTCAAGTGTCCGATTTCTTTGACCATGATCGACAGCAGTGCGTTGATCAGAACGGCCGACAGCGGGCACCCTGGAGGATTCCATTGTCCACGTGTAGCACCTCGCCTACCCCAAGCGGTAGTTTTAGTCGGCGTTGCAGATTCTCATACACGTATCGCATCGGACGGGTGATGGATACGCTCAGGCCAAGGTCCTCTACTAACGAAAGGGCAATCTCCTGCGGAACTCGATCAAAGCACTTTTGGAAGTCCAGCGCTAAGCCATACAGTGGCCTCCCACCTAGAAGTGCATCCTCTACCATTGTCGATATGTCCATGAGGACATGGTCAGCTCCGTGTTTGGGCCTGAAGCCGTGCATGGTGGGATCGATCCATTTCTCCTGCCATTCGAGAACATGTTTGAGTCGGACACAGGCCCACAGGCGGTAAATCACACTGGTGACGGTGATCGGTCGATGGTCAAGCGGTTGGCCTGTACCATTTTTCGGGAGCATCGAGATCAACGCAGTCATCACAGTGTCGGGCCAACGACCTTGTAGCTCAATAGCATTGAAAAGGTCCGCGAATGAGCCAAGAACATCGTCCGGCAGACAATGGAGCTCAGCAAAGCGCCACCCGTCAACAGCACACGCAGTCTTCTTCTTCGTTCTCGCGAGGACTACGCGCAAGTCCTGCACCGTAATCAGAGGACATGTCATTTCGGTGCGTTTGATGAACTGTCCGTAGGTCGCTTTGAATTTCTTGTACGACGGCTTGGTCTCTCCGTTTCCGAAGAGGCAGAAAACTTTCGCCCAATGCTGCTCCAAGGTCCTCAACATTTCGACTGCGTTAGCGGTGATCTGCCCACTGTCGCGCCGTACGGTTTGCGTGGTCTTGCAGCTATGGGGTTCATCAGGATGTAGTCGGGTCTTGTGGCTGCAACGGCAGTAACGTAGGTGGGGCTTGGGTCCCTCCCTTGATGTTTTGCAAACATCGCGGATGCGTCCACCCAGTGCGTGTTAAGCGCATGTTGCAATGTAGGAGATGCATCGATTGTAGTGTTCATATCTCCAACTACAATGATCGGGACCTGGCCTAGCGATATCCGCAATCGGTTTAGGATATTGCAAAGTAAGGTTTCGCGAGCAGCGACTCCAGCCTTCGACTTATCAACATCGGCGTACAGGTTAACTACGTGTAACCACCTGTTGCCTTCACCCATCGCGTACATTACATGTTGGAATCTCGTCTGCTGTCCAACATCCGGGAGGACATGCTGTTCTATGCAGGTGCCGGGAATACGGTATAATGTGGCGACGCCTCCCCTCTCCGCTAAGGTTGGGGATTCAACACCGTCCAGCATCAGTCCACGTTGCGGTTTCCCAAATATGACACGCCTCTGCGTCATACCCGGATCCCCCTTCATTGTTGTAGCCACTTGGAATTGTGTCGTAGCCGTCAGCGCCGTCTCCTGAACACACAGGATATTGGCTGTTACCTTTTTGAGGATGTGGAATGTGTTGTTCCACGAAGTAACGTTAACCGATGTTATCGTCACTGTGTCGCACGTTTTCGCATCACCTATCGATGTCAAGGGCGGACGCGGAACACTACCTTTCGTGCCTTGAGGTTCTCCCGCTGGAACGTAGAAGTCCTTCCATAATCCTGTCGTCTTCACCTTGAGGGATATCTTCTTGCACGGCGGGCCAGGGTTGGGGTGCACATCACCATCAGCTAACAGCCTGAGGAGTGCCTCCATCGCGATGTTTGAATATGCATGTTTTTGGTTGCATATTCGGGGAAGGGAGAAGTAGGGGCTCATGCTAAACACTGAAGGGGGGTAGCAGAGCAGGGGAACACTGATTGGGAGGAAGATCATGATACGGGTCCTCATCTTTGGCGATGTGTGCTCTTCCCTGTTGCACACTTCTGATGTTGTTGTTTTTGTTGATGTTGTTGTAGAAGTTGTTGAGTTGCGCCTAGCTGTTGCACCATAGGCGCCATTGCCTGCGCGATCAACCTTTGTACCACATCGGTAGCTCCAAGCGGGTCTTGGGTGGGCGGGGTCGGTTCTGGTTTCTTGGTAGCGGTAACCTGCTGTACGGCCTGCTGCAGTTGCTGGATCTGTTGGACGATGGGTTTCAGTGCCTCTGCGATGATGCCGTTCACCATGTCCGCCCAGTTCGGTGGTGTAGGCTGCGGGGACGACAACGAAGGTTGTTGGGGTTTCCAGGCGCTCGTCGTGCCACCTTGGAACGTCACAGTCCCGCCGATCCCTACACCTTCCTTCTTCGCCTTCGGGTTTTTCGCCTTTGGGTTTTTCGCCTTCGGGTCTCTCGCATTCGGGTTCTTCGCCTTCGCCCCAGCCGTCTTTTTCGGTCTTTGGTTTACCACAGTCTTCGATGTCACGTCGCCCTTCTCCGCGTCGGTCTCCTCCATCTTGGCGTCCACTCGGCGCTCGTTCTTCTTCCTTAGCAGTCCGATCCCACCGACCAGCGGCACCTCGAACCCGGGTGGCTCCTTCTGTGCTAGCAGCATCCACCTTTTGGTCGACCCTCTTAGGGATGACCGAGTCACCTCGACCGTCCACCCCCATGCAGCCAACATCGTCTTGAGCTCTGTTGGTCTCATGTCGCGTGGCACCTTCTCCAGATACCAAGCCTCCGTCTGCGGTGTCGCTAGACCCTTGGCTTCGAGGTTCTTCCGGAGTTCGTTCTCCGCTGTACCCGGCGCCACACGAATACCAACCCGCTGTCGCTGGTCCACCGCAACCCCAGCGTATTGCTGGTACTTCTGTGCCACCGAGACGGCCATCTCGAGTGTCATACCCTTCTTCAGCCACACCACGCTGTCAGAGGTCTCATCCATCGGCAGCCTTGCGGTGATCCCGTCCTTGCCACTCCTACCTAGTAGCTCCGGTGCTCTGTTGGATGCCACACAGACCGTGGTCTTCGCGCACTCCGGGTATACCCTCGGCCTGGAGAGGTCGAAGTCCCTACCTCCAACCCAGGTGGTGAACATTTTGTTGGCCTCATCCAACGAGGACTTCTTGTGTAGCGTGAGATGCACCAGCGTCGTGCACTTCTTCTTGATGGTTTCCGCCTGTCTTGCCATGGGGGCGAGATCGGACCAACCCATATGTGACATCCAAACTGTCAGTGATGTCGTGCCGGAGCGGTCTGGAAGGTCAAACGCGACTTGTTGCTTCTTGCCAGGGATCGCTGGTAGCGGTTGGCGGGAGATGAGAGTGAGGTGCTCCGGTTTGTGGTGCGACAGGTGCCATTCGCACGCTGCCATGTCTTCCTGCTCGACTAGCATGACACCACAGCAGTTTTCCGTCACACCGATGATGTCTGTAATGATCGGGAATGTCCAATCCAATTCGCGCAGCTTCAAGTTCGCAAATGTTTTCGGTGGGAGGGGTTCCTTCCCGGCGATCATCTCCGGGAGGGATGCGGTCTCCGGCCGTACCAGGACTGGGTTGGTCGTCAACAGGCCGTCCGGGCCGTCCGCGTCTTCCTTCTTCAGGGCGTAGTATTCACCCCCGATCTCAGCCAGCCAGCCGACTGGCACCCCCTGCGCGTGGCCGATCATCTGTGTAGTGATGACCTCCCCGTCCGTCTTGACGAGCCCAATGGGCGCGCCAATGCGCTCCGCGTAAGCGAGGATGGCGACTTCGTCGCCCCTTGCATTCCACTTCCTCAGGCTCGCGACGTAGTCGTCGAGCCTGACGGCAAGGAACCTCGCGTACAGCTCCTTGTTCGACTCCATCACCGACGCAACCAACTCGCGGATCGTCGCTTCGGCGCTTACCTCTCCGTGTCTGATAAAGGAGAGACAGCGAAATAGTTGTCCTCCTTGGTTACCGCATGAACGCAGGCGGAAACCGTAGCTCCTCACCTGCCCGTCGTACCACTTACGCACCTGATGTGCCCACCCCTTCTCGCTCGTCTCTTCGCGGCCGAAGCCCCCGGGCGGCGCCTCCGAGGAGGCGGACGAGCCGGGTTTTGTCATTTTGAATGATTTGATAGTTTACCCAGTAACCCCCTAAAAAAAAAAAATCCATTTCACCCCACCACCCCTACAGCCTGGATACGTGCAAGTGAAGCTTGCGATGAAGGGCACCGAGTTGTTTAAGATGATAAACGTGCAGCGCACCATATCTTTCGAGGACATGATGAACGAGGTGGAGAAGAAGTGGAAAAATAGACTGGTATCCAAACCCCTTACACAACCAAAAGACACAAGCACAGGTGCTGTCGTTCGAAGACGAGGAGGGGGACAACATCGAGGTGGACGACGAGGACACCCTGCAGATGTTCTTCGAGATGTCCGACGGGAAGAAGTTGAAGATGCTGTGCTCAGCTGAGAAGCGCGAGGTGAAGGACGACGCGGTAAGAAAACACAAATTTTTCCTTCTTTCCAAAAAAAAAAAAACCACAGTTGACGGAGCAAACGACCGCAATGCAACAGACACCCAACCCGGTGGTGAAGGCACAACAGCAATCGGAGCAGCAGAAAGAACTGAAAACCATCACAGGGCACACCGCCGCGATCTACAGCTGCTGCTTCAACCCAACCGGAGAGAAGATTCTGTCTGGCTCAAGAGACAGGACGCTTCGCATAGTATCGACAAGAGACGGCTCGCTGAAGCAAACCTTCAAGGGACACGGCGGCTACGTCTTGTCATGCGACTACTCTCCCAACGATGACCATATTGTGTCTGCTTCAGATGACAAGACTTGCAGGATATGGGATGCAAACAGCGGGAAGAAACTGTGTGTTTTGAAGGGCCATACGGATAAGGTCTACTCCTGCCAATACAGCCCCAACGGGCAACATGTTGTCTCAGCCTCTTGCGACAAGACCTGCAAGGTCTGGAACCCTTGCACCGGGCAACGGGTGTCCACATTGAGAGGGCATCAACTGGCTGTCTTTTCCTGCGGTTTTTCGCAATCGGGGAGGCACGTTGTGTCGGCGGCTGATGATAAGAAACTCAAGGTATTCAAAAAAAGAAAAAAAAAAAGAAGAAAAAAAAAAGGTGTGGGACTGGAAGGAAGGTCAGGACATTGCTTCGTTCAGTGGCCACAATGCAACTGTGTGGTCGGTGGCCTTCAGCCCTGATGACAAGTATTTGCTGTCTGCCTCGATGGATCATGAGATCAAGGTTTGGCTTTTTTTTTTTTTTTTTTTTTTTTTTTTTATAAAAAAAAAAATATAAATAAAAATAAAATAAAAACAGCTGTGGGATGTGAACACACGAAAGGAAATCCGCACTATCAAGGGGCATCCGTCCCCTATCCACCATGCAACCTTTGCTAAGGATGGGAAGTACATTGTGTCTTGTGCTCGTGATTGGTGCATCATGGTATTCTTTTTTTTTTGTTTATTTTTTTTTTTCCCCCTCAGATCTGGGAGACGGAAACCGGCGAACTAAAAGAAACCCTCTCTGGTCATCACAGTACTGTTTACCATACGGCTGTTTACCAAGACTTATTGGTATCGTGCTCGCTGGATGATACCCTGAAGGTCTGGCAGTTCCCTAAGCACCTCACATAAACGCATTGATCCTTCTTTGCCCCCCCCCCCCCCCCCCCTCTCTAACCCATGATATTACTGAAGAAAACAAAATCTGTACCCCCCCGCCCCCCTTCCCTATTTATTTTGCATTTTTTTTTCAAGCCCCCCCCATTTCCTTTTTTTCTTCCTTTCTTGGAATAATTACCCTTTCGGATTTCTAATTTGAAGCCACTATTTCCTCAATGGATTTTTTTTTTTTTTTTTTCCGGAGAGGGAATGGGAGGAGGGGGGAAAAAAATCCATATGCTCAGACACTATAGAAAAAAAAAAAATGCCCATCGGGTGCAGTTAAATACAATAAAACATGAAAACGATTTCTGCGTTAGAAGCAAAAATAGGAATTGTCCTTCAGAATCTTACTGAAAAAGAGGGGAAAAAGTAAGACTTCACTTTAGAAATCCAGAGCGCTGTTTTTTTTTTTTTTCTTCCCCCTACCCAATATGCCCCTTTGACCCCCCCCCTTTTTTTAGAGCCAGAAAGAAAAAGAAAAAAAGTCTATTTTTTTCTCTACACGAGATCTTTCCAGCTTTTAAAAAAAAAGAACAAGAAAGAGAACCAACCCCATTGGGTGGGGGGGGGGGGGGGAGGGGGGGAACACATAATTATCTTGATTTTAAGAAAAAAAAGAAGGAAAAGAAGAGTTTTTTAAGTCACACCTCCCCTTCACTTTCTCATTTAAAAAAAAAAAGGAACCCCTGAAAAAAATTACGTCCATTTAGTACCTTCCCACCCTTTCCCATACCCCCCCACTCCTCCAAAGGCTGTGTTTTTATCATTGGCTTAATCTGAGTGGTGCTTTCGAACTTAGTTGGGGGGAGGGAAGGGGAGGTGTAAATAAAATTTGGGGTGGATAGAAGAGAAAAAAAAGCAAAAAAAATTAAAAAAAAAAAAAACTAGTAACCCACCGTGTGGGTGGTGAAAAGACCAGCACAAAAAAAATAAGGGTTTTTTTTTTTTCTGTTTAGGTTTTATTTCCTTTTCCCCCCTTCTTCCCCCCTTCCCCTTTTCTTCTTTTTTTTGTTTGATATCAACCGGTGTCACTTTGGGCAAGGGGGAGGGGGGAAAGGGGGAAGTTGGACTCAGTCCAGTGCTCTTTCTACTGGTGCCTTTCAGTTACTGGAGCTTGTTTTTTTTTTTTTTTTTTTTTTTTTTCCCGTCCTTTGACCGCGGCATATACCCAAGTCCCCTTCCCCTGCAGCCCTTCTCCCTAGCGCCTCAGGTCCCTCCCATTTTCCTTGGTGCCCCCATTTCTTATTTACCATTCCCTGTTCTCCTTTGTCCCCCCCACCAAAAAAATAAATGAAATCTCGAGATTGGAGGGAAGGTAGATAATTGACCCCACCCCAATGCGGAATAAAATGGAAGAAGGAAAAAAAAAAAAAAAGCAAAATCTTTATACACACCAGCAGAGGGAAGAAGGGAAGGGAAGTAGGGGGGGGAAGATAAAAAAAATATATATAGAGGAAACAGAAAAGCAGGAAGAAAAAGAAGGGAAAAGAAAAGAAAGCCCCCACCCCAGGCCCCTGTCCGTGAAAATAGCGCCAGGCTTCACTAGAGCTCCAGAATGACGCTACATAAGCAAAAAGAAGAAGAAAAAAAAAGGAATAGAGAGAAAGAGAAGTAGTGGGTTAGGTTCCTCCGACGCCCTCTTTCCTCTACTCTTCTTCTTTCCTTCCTTGGGGGAGGAGAGAATTTAAAAAAAAAATAAGGTGTACCGTCGCCTTGCATCCTGCTGTGTCCCCCCCCCCCCCCCGCATCCATCTTCTTTTTTTTTGCTGCATCTCCCCATCCCCACTCCCCCTTTTTTTTAGTGGTTTCTTATTCCCCCGTCTTTTCTTTTTTTTTTCTTCCCCATCTTGGTTACCCATCCCTTCTTTTTTTTTTCTTTTCTCTCTTTTCTTTTCCTTCACCCCCCCCCCCGTTCCCCATTCTTCTTTACCCGTACATTTTTTTTTTTTTTTTTAATACCACCAAGTTTTTTTTTTTTTTTTTTTTTTTTTTTAAAGAAGAAACAACCGTCAGCTAGGGCACGACGGTGAGCAGCAGGGAACGCCACTAGGCATGTGGAACCTGGAAAAAAAAAATTTTTTTTTTTTACTACCACTCCCAAAGTCACCCCCTTTTTTTTTTCCGGGAAAGAAAAAAAAATGTCCGAAAAGAGGTCTGTTGAAGAAACTGCCACCAGCGGGAAGAGGCAGCGTGTGGAATGGAGGAGGATCACCTCGCCCATGTACGAAGCTAAGAGCGAACCTTACTCGGAGTACAACAACTACTACAAACCGGGGAACTTCCGGGAGCAGGCAGGGATCGAGGAGAACGGCGAGAAGGGGAGGATCATCGACGGGAAGAAGATCAGCGCGGACATCAGAGCCAACCTCAAGAAACAAGTCGAGTCCAGAATGGAGGACAGCGCATACGTGAGCAGGAAGCCAGGCCTTGTTGTCATCCTTGTTGGCGAAAACCCCGCCTCAAAAGTGTACATCAGACAGAAGCAGAGGGCATGCACTGAGGTAGGGATGGAGTCCACACTCATCACCCTTCCGGTCGACTGCACACTTGAAAAGCTCCTTCAGACTGTTGACGATCAGAATAATGATAACGCGGTTGATGGGATTCTGGTGCAGCTGCCGCTTCCCGCAGGGGAGCTCAACGACAATGTCCGTGAAGTGATAGAGAGAATCAACCCTTCCAAGGATGTCGATGGGTTCCACCCCTCAAACCTCGGGTCGCTTGTGTCACGTGCCCCTACAATGCGCCCTTGCACGCCATGGGGGGTCATGCAGCTTATCTGGTCAACAGGGGTCAACCCTTACGGACTTGAATGTCTCATCGTAGGTGCTTCTAACCACGTGGGCCGTCCTATGATGCTTGAGCTGCTGCTCAACGGGGCCAGCTGCACCATTACTCACAGGTTCACTAGGGACCTCGAGGCACACGTTAGAAGGGCTGAATGTGTTATTGTTGCTGCAGGGAAACCCGGTCTTGTTAAGGGAGAGTGGATCAGGCCTGGTGCCATCGTCATCGATATTGGAATCAACAGGCTTGAGAGCGGGAAGCTTGTCGGGTATGTTTGAATAGGGGAAAAAAAAAAAAAAAAAAGTGATGTGGACTTCGACTCTGCCAAGGTGAACGCAGGGTGGATCACCCCTGTGCCCGGTGGTGTGGGGCCCATGACTGTCGCCATGTTACTTCAGAACACGCTCACTGCCTACGATATGCACCGTGTTAAGAAGGAGTAAGGATGATACATTTTTTTTTTTTGTTTTTTTTTTTTTTTTTATTTGGATCATTGCTTTTCGTTCTCCTCCCTTTCCCCCCCTTTCTCTGTTTCTTTTTTCTCCTTTCTTTTTTCGCAAACACCTCATTCTTCGTGTATTTCAAAAAAAAAAAAAAAAAAAACCGCTGATCAAGAGAGTCTGCAGCCAATGAATGCTTTTTTTTAAAAATAATTATTTGCCCCTGCGCGCAGCATTCGTTCCGACGAAAATAAACAAAAGAGAAAAGAAAAAAAATTCTTCTTTTTTTTTAACGCCATTTTTTTTTTCCCCCAAGAGAGGGGGAAAAAAAGAGAGAAAAGAAAAAAAGAGGAAGAGATAGTCTACCTGATGTACCATATAAAAGAAGAAGGAGAAAAAAAATAAGAAATACAAAGACAAAAACCGGAGTGCCGAGAAAGCTATCAAGCACGAGGCTGTTCCTCCTTGTCACCCCTCCCCTCCCCTTGAACGTGCTTCTAAGAGGACCCAGTGCCTTGGCACGGTCGCTTGGAAGCAACTGACAGATGCTTAAGATGGCACGAGTATGACATTGTGTGCGCCGTGCTTTCATTCAAAATCACCGCTTTACTTTCTACTCAACACCACCAGGGTCGGGGCAATGGGAGTCACTGATGACCTCAGGGACGAGGTAGCAGAAGTCCTACAGAGGGCCAGCCATCCACTGGCATCTCCTGACGATCGGCTCCTCGCCGCGTGTGCTGAAGGAAGGGAGGACGAGGTCTACGATCTGTGCCAAGAAGAAGCCGCCAATCCAAAATGCTGCACCAGTAAAGGCACACCGGCACTGGTCATCGCGGCCTTGCAGGGCCACAATACGGTGATACACAAGCTCATGGAGCTTGGGGTTCTCATCTGCTCATGCAGAGAGAGCGATGGGATCAGCGCACCCTTCGCAGCTGCGGGAGGCGGCCACCCGCGCACATTAGAAATTTTAAAAGACTGTGGAGCCGACTTGGACATGCCGACCAAGATAGAGGGTGGAGGCGGGGCAACGCCTATCTTCGTGGCCGCAGGGCGTGGCAACCTTAGCTGCATCGACACGCTGCACACCCTCGGAGCAGACGTCAGCCGTAGCATGCCTAATGGTATGACACCTGTGTTCTCTGCGGCAATCCAAGGCCAGACCGAAGCACTCCGCAAACTAGCGGACCTAGGGCTGGATGTGTCCGCCCGCATGGCGAACGGCACAACCGCAGCCTTCTTCGCTGCCTACCGCGGGCACAGCGAGTCGCTCGAAACGCTTCACGACCTCGGTGCCGAAATGGACTGCCCCCTCGCCACTGGCGGCGGGACACCTATCTTTGTCGCTGCCCAGCAAGGCCATGCCGAGTGCGTCTCCATCCTTGGCAGGATAGGGTGCAACCCTGAGGTCCGCATGCCTAAGTCTGGGGCCACACCCTTATTTTCTGCCTCCCAAAAAGGGCACACGGAAGTTGTCGAAATCTTGCTTAAAGACTTCAACGTGAGCCCCAACGCAGGTCTCAGCGACTGTACCTCACCTTTGTGGGTGGCGGCCGCCTCGGGGCACGTTGACACCATCAAAATACTAGCGAGACACGGCGCTGTGATCGACGCCCCGAGACAGTCCGGGTCCACACCATTCTGCGCTGCTGCCATGCAGGGTCACGTTAACTGCCTGACGGCACTTCACGCGCTTGGCGCCTGCCCAAACGCGAAGACGCAGTACGGTGCCACAGCACTGTACCTTGCAGCACAGAAGGGGCAACCAGAGTGCATCAGGACCCTTGTGTCGATGGGTGCCGATCCTGACACGTCCCTGCCTGACGGGGCGTCTGCTGTCTTGGTGGCTGCTGAGCTTGGTTTTGACGAGTGTATCTCTGTGCTTGCCGAGGTCGGCGCCAACCTCAACGCTCGCCGAACGTCTTCTGGCGCGTCACCCCTGTTCGTGGCCTCGCAGAAGGGGAATATTAAAGCTATGGAAGTGCTCATCTCGCTCGGTGCGATGGTGAACGGGTGTAGGAAAGACAATGCTTCCCCCCTGCACACAGCTGCGTACTTTGCGCGTGTTGACGCTTGCAGAGTGCTGTTCAGGGCGGGCGCTGACATCAACCACATCGACGGCCACGGCCACAAACCCATCGATGCTGCTCTAGAGCAGAGCAAGGCGGCAGAAAGGCAGCTCAGAGACGCCGACACCCCCTCCGACAGCTGCTCTTCAATCACAACGCAAGCAACAAAACAACAAGACCTGAAGGCTGTTGTGCAGTTGCTGCTGAAGATGGAGCAGCAGAAATACAGAGAGCCGGTTATCCCATACTCCCGTAGGGCCCCTCTGCAGTGCCTGTTCTCAGAGCTGCAGCCTACCGTCTGCTCGGATCTCACGAACCTCATTGCAGAGGCGCTGGTAGCACCGCCTGACAGCTTTGAAGGAATCGACTTTCTTGAGGTGTGCTGCAACATCATGTTACCACAGTACCACAGGTGAAGGGCCCCCCTAGGTGGGATCACGATCTTGCGGCAAAATCATGCACATCGTGCAATGCTAGCTTCGGCTTCTTGGTAAGAAGGTATTTGAATTCTCTTAATTCTATTTTAAAAAGACAAGTACTTCACATCACAGGCACCACTGCAGGGCTTGCGGACATCTGTTCTGCGGACAGTGCAGCACTAAATATCTAACCCTCCCCTTTAGCAAGTCACTCGCGAAGGGCTTGCAGCGTGTATGCACAAGGGGGAATAATAATAAACACACTGAACAGGTTTGTGACACGTGCCATAACACCCACGCAACCACTCCTGTTCCAAAATGCAGTGAGCTTAGCAACGAGGCTGACACTGCTGTGCAATAGCTAGCTTCGTTGCACGATACATGCAATCTGTTTCACCGTCCAATAGGTCTTTTCTGTTGCAGCGGAAGGCCAGCTGGGACAAAGCACAAGGGGCTGTGTCCCTGTTGTGGTGTCTCTCTCAACTGCTTTTACTTTTGAGTTCTGTGATTTAGTTCCGTTGCGCAGTGGTGAAGCACACTCATGCGCTGTTGCGTGTTGTGATTCTCTTCACACCGCCTCGAGACTGCTATAGAACAGCCGACCTGCGACGGTCTGAGGTCTCATCAGTTATGTTCCTATTATTTATTCTTATTATTATTTATATCTACTTCTTTTGCTTTCTTAAAATGAACTTCAAGAACCCAGTATCACATCCCCAAACATCGACCGACACTTTATAAAAAAAAAAAAAAAAAAAAAAAAAAAGAGACATTTAAGGGTACCTGCGGTATGTGGCAGGACGCCTGAAGGAAGAAGAGACCAAACACATCATTTCCCCCAACATTCTTCGACCGACACTTGGATGGGAGGCACCTTGCTGATGGTGCACAGCTCCCCGCTGATCGGCTCGTAAAGCAAGCCAACAGGGGGCGCAAGCCCCTTGCTGCGGTACACATATTCTAACCCAGCTGTGCAGCCTTCAGGCCCTGACGCGGCGTGGGACAACCATGTGTAATACATCACCTGTGTGACACACCTGAAACCGGTACCCCTATGATGACACAAGTGATATAGTGAAAAATCTATTTTGTGAACACACCCAATGCTTTTCTTTAAACCCCAGAGGGATGCTTTTTGTGGCTTTTTTTGTTTTTTCCTTTAACAAACTACACATGATGCATAAGATTGTTTCGGCTTTATGGAGATCACTGTCACTGACCTCTGTGTGGAGCTAAACCACAAAAATTATGTCAAACTCAACAGGCCTGATCAAAAACACCACCCTTTTTTTATTTGGCTAAAGAAGAGCAGTTGAAACTCAGAAACCACAAGTGATGACAAACAAAAACTAAATCACCATCTTTCGAGTTTGACAATTGAATGATACGAACGTTTCCACATAAGCTGCTGACCACCTTTTCGGTGCATTGTAATTCCACCTGCTGGGGGGATTCATTCTAGAACCAAAATTTCCCCTCAAAGGATAACAAGGAAAGAAAAAAAGAAAAAAAAAAAAAATGGAGACTGCAAAGCACTACGAAGAGCTCCTAGCGCCTGTCTACGAGTGGATGGTGGGTGACTTTGCACTGCAGACAGAGGCGTTTGGCGCGCTGTTAACTGAACACGGAATTGTTCCTTCTTCTGACTCGAAACAAGCTGTGGACTTGGGTGCAGGGCACGGGGTACAGAGTGTGGCGATGGCACGTGCAGGCTACAAGGTGACTGCAGTCGACTTCAACGAGACACTGTTGGCCTCGCTGAAGCAACATGCAGAAGGCCTGCCTGTTGTGACCCACTTGGGTGATATCAAGTTGTTCTCACAGTTTCCCTGTGAAGGCCCCTTCGGGCTGGTGGTGTGCGCGGGTGACACCCTTACACACCTAGACACAGTGGGAGAGATCGAGTGCCTTGTCACCGATATTGCCAAGGCATTGGCTCCCAAGGGAACAGCCGTCCTCACCTTCCGTGACTACTCGGAGGCCCCTGAAGGCGGGCTCCTCGTCATCCCTGTCAAGCAAGACACCACTAGGAAGTTCACGTGCAGGTTGAACTACTCAGAAGCAAACAAAGTCACTGTTACCGATACCGTGGAAGAACTCGGTCCTTCTGGTTGGGTAGAAAGGCACAGCAGCTACAAGAAAGTACGAGTTTCACCTGAGCGTGTGGTCGAGATGCTTGCTGGCTGTGGGTTGAAGGTCACCCACCCACCGCCGGTAAGGGGAATGCATGTCGTTGTTGCGCAGAAGTAGAACATTACACAAAAAAAGGGGGGGGGTGGGTGGAGAAAGGAAATAAAGAAATTTATTAAACGTATTTCCCGTTTACTTGTAGAGCGTGTGCGCCAGGCACATCCTTTTGCTGGCGACCGCCGAAGAGTATACACCGTTCTAGCTTTACTATGTTTTCTTTTTTAGAAGTTGAAACCCTTCTTTAGTCGGGCTTGCGGCCTTTGTTGCATGTCAATTCTATTTATTTTTGATTTATTTTTCCCTCCTTACTCCTGCGATGCGTCCCGTGGAGACAGGTGCTTTTGCAAACTACACATGATGCATGAAATTGTTTCAGCTTTATGGAGATCACTGTCACTGACCTCCGTGTGGAGCTAAACCACAAAAATTATGTCAAACTCAACAGGCCTGATCAAAACCCAAAAGGAAGGGAGAGCGGGAAAAAAAAAAAAAAAAAAGAGACATTTAAGGGTACCTGCGGTATGTGGCAGGACGCCTGAAGGAAGAAGAGACCAAACACATCATTTCCCCCAACATTCTTCGACCGACACTTGGATGGGAGGCACCTTGCTGATGGTGCACAGCTCCCCGCTGATCGGCTCGTAAAGCAAGCCAACAGGGGGCGCAAGCCCCTTGCTGCGGTACACATATTCTAACCCAGCTGTGCAGCCTTCAGGCCCTGACGCGGCGTGGGACAACCATGTGTAATACATCACCTGTGTGACACACCTGAAACCGGTACCCCTATGATGACACAAGTGATATAGTGAAAAATCTATTTTGTGAACACACCCAATGCTTTTCTTTAAACCCCAGAGGGATGCTTTTTGTGGCTTTTTTTGTTTTTTCCTTTAACAAACTACACATGATGCATAAGATTGTTTCGGCTTTATGGAGATCACTGTCACTGACCTCCGTGTGGAGCTAAACCACAAAAATTATGTCAAACTCAACAGGCCTGATCAAAAACACCACCCTTTTTTTATTTGGCTAAAGAAGAGCAGTTGAAACTCAGAAACCACAAGTGATGACAAACAAAAACTAAATCACCATCTTTCGAGTTTGACAATTGAATGATACGAACGTTTCCACATAAGCTGCTGATGGACTGTGGACACGAGGGAGGGACACCCGCCCTGTGATGACACAAGTGATATAGTGAAGGTCTCTTTGTGAACACACCCAATGCTTTTCTTTAAACCCCAGAGGGAGGCTTTTTATGGTTGTGAATGTCTTTTTGTTTTCT
This sequence comes from Diplonema japonicum, assembly GCA_964019335.1. NCBI lineage: Eukaryota > Euglenozoa > Diplonemea > Diplonemida > Diplonemidae > Diplonema > Diplonema japonicum. Next base: position 95,263 of record OZ025711.1, on the reverse strand, counting down.
TTTTTCAAACTACACATGATGCATAAAATTGTTTCAGCTTTATGGAGATCACTGTCACTGACCTCCGTGTGGAGCTAAACCACAAAAATTATGTCAAACTCAACAGGCCTGATCGTATCCACCCTCTTTTTTTTTTTTCGACTGCAAGAAAAACCAGTAGAAATCCAACACAAATGATGACAAACAAAAACTAAATCACCATCTTTCGAGTTTGACAATTGAATGATACGAACGTTTCCACATAAGCTGCTGACCCAGTTGGGTGACACTGTTAGTCTTTTTAGGATGCTTTTGTGGCATTCTTTTTTTGTTTTCCAGTGATGGCTTTTTATTTGTTTTTCCTTTTGCAAACTACACATGATGCATAAGATTGTTTCGGCTTTATGGAGATCACTGTCACTGACCTCCGTGTGGAGCTAAACCACAAAAATTATGTCAAACTCAACAGGCCTGATCACCCCCCCTTTCTTTTTGCGGGCAACAAACTAATTTCACTCACGTACACAAAAAGGAGCTCACCAAGAACATGGGACAGGCACCTTCAGTGGGAGACACAGTGGAGGTGACGGACTCAGCGGAGAAGCTGAAGGATGAGGTGAAGAAAGTACCGGACGACATAGAATGGGATGACAGCACCTTCCTCACCATCCTGGGGAAGGAGGGGAAGGTAATAGAAGTGGAAGGCAACGTGTGCGACCTTGCCATCGACGGGCTTACAGTTACAGTACCGTGGAAGGCACTGGTGAAGCCCACCGAGACAAAGGATATAATTGTAATCGAGAAGCTAGACAAAGGCCAGAAGGTTCAAGTAGCAAAAACAGCAGCACTGAAGGCAGCGGTTCTGAAACACCCCGACGACCTGGCGTGGGACACAAGCTACGAAAGAATCAGCGAGAAGACAGGCACCATCATTGACATCGACGATGGCATTGCAGACGTGAAGATCGACGAGATGAACGAACAGTTCTCAGTCCCACTTGAAGCACTGCAAGACACCGAAAAAATAAAGTCGGAACCAGCAGAGAAGCGACCGACAAGAAGATCCCCCAAAAAGCTAACCCCCATCCTCAAGGTGCACGACGCTGTGACTGTAACACCCAACGAGGAGAAGCTGAAGAAAGATGTGGCACAGTACCCGGACGACGTGGAATGGAGCACCGAGATGAGAGAATGCCTCGGGAAGGAAGGTGCTGTGATCGGGATCGACGGGGAGCTGCTGGACATAAAGGTGAAGGACAAGCAGTACACGGTTCCCGCAAAGAGCTGCGACAAGATCGAGAAAACAACAAAGATCAAAATCGGGTGCAAAGTTAAAGTGACAGCAGACGAATCCCTGTTGCGCCGAGAGGTGGAGCAGTACCCGGACGATCTGATGTGGGACGACGATATACACCTGCTGGTGTTGGGGCAAACAGGAATGGTGGTCGATCTAGAGACCAACCCGCCCATTGCAGATCTGAAGATAACCACGCCGTCGGGCGACCCTATACAAACCACGCTCCCTTTGGCAGCTCTCACGCTCACTGCCACCTTCTCGTCTCCCGTGGTCACCACCGCAAAACCCCCGCCGCTCAGCACACCGCTCAGCTTCAAAACCGGCTCGACCGTGACAGTCATCTGCGATCTTGCAAAGCTGAAACAGAAAATCGCTGCCCACCCCGACTCCCTAGAATGGAACGATGACTATGAAACCTGGCTAGGCGTGACGGGGCAGATCACCGGCAAGGACGACGACGAGGACCTGTACGACGTGAGCGACAAGGGAAACCAGATGACCTTCCCAGCAGACGCCCTCACTGTCAAGATGTATGATATTTTCCTTTTTTTTTTTTTAGAAGAAAAAAAAAATTTTTTTTTTTGCAGGGGGCCAGTGTGCAGTGTCAAAGGGCCGACGGCGAGTAAACGGACGAAGGTGCCGCCTGCAGCGAGCTCTCCAAAGGCGCGTGTGCAGAACCTGCAAAAGTACCAGCATGTGAGGGTGAAGGATGATGCAGTCATGCTCAAGAGGCTGGTCACGAGCAACCCTGCGCTGCACTGGGACGAAAGCTACGAAACGTTGTGTGACAAGACAGGCGTAGTGGTCCGTGTGGCACCTGACACATCCGAGCTGAAGCTTGATCCTGACGGACCTGTTTTCACGCTGCCGACTAGGATACTGGTGCCCACGGGAAAAGAGCCACCCACTTTACAAACCGTCTCTGCTGCCCCTGCCAAGACCATGCACAAACAACCTTCTAGCAAGCAGGAAAATTTCTCGAAAAAAGTTGGTGAGTCAAAAGGATGCTGCTCCGTGCAGTGAATGGAGCCATTTTTTCCCCCTTTTTTTTTAGATCCTGGATTTTTTTTTTCTTTCTTTCTTCTTTGTATAGTATTTCAGATTTTCCCCCCCCCTTTTTTTTCTGGAAAAAAAAATAAAATAAAAAATAAAATAAAAATAAAAAGACCCATGTTTCTTTGTTCCCTCTACCGGAACCATAGCAGAAATTTAAAAATAATATGGTAAAAACGTGTCGTTTCTTTTTTTTTTGTGGTCTTTTGCTCCGAAAAGATCGGCACATATAATACAAGTTTATTATCCATATTGCATTTGAATAAAAAGAAGAAGAAAAAAAAAAGGGGAACCAAAAAGGGCGGATGACGACGCCGCAGGCAACCTAGCTAGATCGATGCCCGATAAGGGTATGTTACCTATCCCAAACACCAGAAGGTGTTTTTTTTTTTTTTTTTGAAAAGCTTGGGCGGGGAGGCTTTCTTTCGTTTTTTTGTTTTGTTTTTGGAAAAGGCTGAGCATTTTTTTCTCTCTCTCTGCAATCAAGTAGACAGTTCTTGTGCAGGGCACCACCAACACTGGCCTCCTTCATCATGCGTTTACTTATTCATTGTTTCTACAGCAGGACGCACCTCTCCTTAACATAGTTCGAGTTTCTTCCCCCCCCCCCCCCCCCCAGGTCTATGCTGGCATCAGTAATTTCGCTAAGGGCATTTTGAGCCCTTAAAAAAACTCTAACCACCCCAAAAGTGCCCACAAATCACCCAAACCCCATTTCCCATGGTTGGCCCCAGAAATGCTTAGGATCATGTTCTAATTTTGGGGGCCCCGTTTGGTACAAATCCAGTGTAATCTTCAATATAACGATTATAAAGGGATTCCATAGGATAACAAAATTAGAACATAATCCTGGGTGATTTGTGGGGTGGTTAGAGTTTTTTTTAAAGGTCCAAAATGCCTGTGAAAAAACTGAAAAAATGACAAAAAAAAAAAAAAAAAAAAAAAAAAACGACCCGCCTTATGACCCCCCTCTTTTCATACATATAAGAAATTCTCAATTTTTTTTAAATCCCTTATTCTTTGCTCTAGCCGGGAGCCTTTAATCCCATTGACCCATTGAAGGGTTTATGAAAGATCTTTCACAAAAAAAAAAGAGAAACTGGTGTCGAAAAGGAATAATAAAAAAAAAACAGAAAAAACCCCCTGCCTTAGGGAAGAAATGGAGAAAGAAAAAAAAAGATAATAATAGAGTAGTCACACAGTTTCTTTGTCTACAACTCCCCCTCCCCCCCCCCCCCCCCCCTCCTTATGTTAGTATCGCAATTCTCACCCCTCCCCCTCCCCTCTTTGCATTTGTTACTTTTTTTTAAAAGTTGTTATTTTATCATGTCACATACATTTCCCCCCTCCCCTCCCCTCCCCTTCCCATTCACCATAGGCGAGCGAGTTCGAAGGATATGCTCATAAAGCTATCACAGTGTGTGGTTGTGCTGTGTGTTGTGTGTCATTGCAGCGCCACGGAGCTCCCCCCTGATGAGGTGCTTGACGGGGCGACCTGCAACGTGGGGATGATCGAGGAGGCCAACACACTCCAGCTGTTCAGCATTCTCAATGAGCTCGTGAACACCACGTACTTCCGGCTCTTCAGGGTGGAGCTTGACAGGCAGTGCTTCCGCGACGCAACTGTCGAGCCCTCCTGCGGCAACGACTTCCCCGACCCCCTCGAAGCACAGGAGCCTGCGAAGTGCGACCTCAAAGGTGGAAGCACCGAGACGCCATTCAGCACCTTCGAGAGTCTTGTCGACAAGCGTCTCTCCAGCAAAGAAGAAGAAAGTGTCAAAGAAGAAGAATCCTGCGACCCCAACCTCCCTGAGTTCTGGCAGGACATGTGCTCCAACATCCCCACCGACTCCCATGACTACGTCAACCTGCTGCTCAACCCGGAGTCCTTCACAGGCTACAACGGGAATCAGGTGTGGGAGCGTGTTTATAACGAAAACTGTCTCCGCGACGGGTCCACAGTCGACACGCTGTGCTACGAGCAGCGTGTGCTGTACAGGCTGCTGTCTGGAATGCACGCCTCTATCAACTTGCACATATCTGATGCCTTCTACCCCCCCTCTAAATCCAAAGGCACGACCGCCTGGGCACCGAACCTTGACCGCTATGTCAAGCAGTTCAAAGGCAACCCCGACTACATAAGGAACCTGCGTTTCTCCTTTGTCGTGCTGCTGAGGTCACTCATGAAGGCCGCCCCAGTGCTCGAGAAGGCCACGATTACAGGGACAGACGCGGATGAGACCGCACGCACGAAGGTCTTGCTGCGCAGGCTGTTGGACTCGAAGGTCATGTCCACCTGCTCGTCACTGTTTGAGGCCTTTGATGAGTCGCTGCTGTTCAAAGAGGCCGACGGAACCTCTACACGGCAGTCGCTGAAGAGGCAGTTCAAGGAGGTCTTCAAGAACGTTTCTGCGGAGCTGGACTGCATCTCATGCCAGAAGTGCAAGCTGCACGGCAAGCTTGCCCTCATGGGCATCGGGACGGCGCTGAAGGTGTTGCTTGTCCCTGAAAGCGTGCTGCAGAAGACCTTCCTGTCGCACGAGGAGGTCGTCGCGCTCATCAACACGGTCGCTAAAATGAGCTCCGCGCTGAAAGTGTTGAAGAACTTCGACGATCTAGAGAAGCAAGCTGAGCGCAACGCACGGCAGGAGCGGGCCGCACCTGTGCCGCTTGCCTCAGGGACCATCGACTTTGAACTGCTCGACACAACTGTTGGAAAGCTTGCAGCACACGTGGCGCCAGGTAGCTCACACGACAAGATACTTGACAAGGTGCTCGCGAAGGACCACTCCCTGCTTGCCCTTGGCAGGCACTACAACGGTCCTGACTTCGCAAGGCACGCTCTGCGCCACATCACAGGAGACGGTGATGCCTCCCTGTTCGATACTGACGTCGTTGTCATCGGCGGTGGTCTGGCAGGCCTCACAGCAAGCTTGGTCCTACTTGACAAAGGCCACCGTGTGACGATGGTGGAGAAAGAGGCCTTCATAGGTGGCAACAGCGCCAAGGCCTCCTCGGGCATAAACGGTGTGCTTGTGGCGAGGGATCTGACTCACGACGGGGACACCGAAGACAAGTACAGAGAGGATGTCATGAGGTCGGGCGGTTTCGAGACGAGCTTCCCTATGTTGGACGCCTTCATCAAAGGGGCGGGCGAGGCAGTGATGTTCCTGAGGGAGCGGGTGGGCATGGACCTGGACAAGGTGGTGCAGATGGGCGGGCATGAAAAGCCGAGGACGTACAGGCCCACGCATGGGATGGCGGGGGCGGAGATCACAATGAGCATCAACGCAATGATCGACAAGTATGCGAAGGACAAGAGCTTTGTGATCATGAAGAAGACACGTGCCACGGAGCTGGTGATGAAGGACGGGCAGATAGAAGGTGTTGTGGTCGAGGGGAAGGACGGGAAGAAGACCATCAGGGCGAGGAACGTGGTGCTGGGAACAGGTGGCTATGCGCTCGGCGGTGAAGGCACGTTCTTAGCAAAGTACCGTCCAGACCTGGCGGCCTTTGCAACAACGAATGGGAAGTGGTGCACCGGTGACGGGCACAGAATGGCGGAAAAGCTGGATGCACAGCTGATCGACATGCAGAACATCCAGGTGCACCCCACCGGCTTCATCGACCCCTCCCACCCGGACGCAGTCACCAAGACGCTCTCCGCAGAGCTCCTCCGTGGCATGGGCGGCATCATGCTCCTACAAAACGGCACACGCTTTGTGGACGAGCTCGGGACCCGTGCCCACGTCTCCTCTACCATGCTGCAGGCATCCCCCATGAACCTTTCCTTCACGCTGGTGGTGCACGAAGGGGCTGCTGTGCACGCTGACAAACACATCCCTATTTACAGTCAAAAGGGGCTTTTGAAGGTATACCCCCTTTCAAAAATTTATTTTTCAAAAATAATAGAAATTCGACACGCTGACAGACCTTTCCAAGCACCTGGGGGTCGAAGAGTCGGTGCTGCGGGTCACCATGGAGGAGTACAACAGGGATGCGGTCAACGGGGTGGACAGGTTCGGGAAGACACACTTCAACAACGTGCCTGTGGACCTTGGGGGACACTTCTATGCAGGACTTGTGACTCCAGTGCTGCACTACTCTATGGGCGGGCTCAAGATAGACGACCATGCTAGGGTCTTGGGGAAGGATGGCAATGGTATGGAAAATAGTAAAACAGTAATTTAAAAAAAAAAAAAAAAAAAAAAGTGATCGAAGGTCTGTATGCAGCAGGGGAGGTGACGGGCGGGCTGCATGGGCGGAACCGGTTGGGGGGTAACGCGCTCACGGAGTGTGTTGTGTTCGGTAAGCTAGCCGCGGAGCATATTGCAAGCAAAGGCAAGGCCACCGCATCACAAGCACCCTCTCAAGCTGCAGAGGAGAAACCTCTGGACCCCACCAAACGGCTCATCACAAAGGAAGAGCTTGCGCAGCACAGTTCAGAAACCGACCTTTGGATAGCACTGCACGGCAAGGTCTATGACCTTACTGATTTTGTAGAGGAGCATCCCGCAGGACCTGACGCCATTACAAAGCTAGCCGGAACGGACGGCACTAAAGTTTTCTCTGATGCGCACTCAGAAGCAACTTTGGCTGTCTTCACCCCAATAGGCATCTTGAAGGAATGAGATTTGCACATAAAAAAAGTGGTTTTTTTTTTCATTTTTTTTTTCCAAAGATGGCCCCCCCCCCCCCCCCCCCCCCCCCGATTGTTTTCAAGGTCTTTAACCCTTGGAAACGCAGGATTTTCCTGTCCTCCACTCTTTTTTTTTCTTTTCCTTTTTATCTTTATGGGAGTTGATGGGGCCCAGTTATAAGGGCCTTTCCTTCTGAACGGTGGCGAAGGACGTTCCCCAGCACGCACGAGCTCGGTTGCTTGGTAAAAAAAATAAAAAAAATAAAAAAAGGCTTACACTTTTCTTGTTTTTTTTTTTCTTCTTTGAGCCCGATAGGAAAAAACTAGTTTCCCCCCCCCCTTTTTTTTCCCGTACAATTATGTCAAAATGGAACGAGAAAGAGAGTAACAAAATTCCCCCTTTTTTTCTTTTACAACCGGGAGGGAAAAACAAAAAAAAAAAAAAAACCAGGGGAAAAAAAAAAAAAAAATGCCAACGCAACTCACAGAAGAGGAAATTACGATCTGCAGCAGGGTATCTGCTGCAAGTGACGACGAGCGACCCAATGGATGCACGGGGTGGGTGGTCTCTGCATGGCTGAAGAACTGCGACAATGTGATCTCGATGCAAAATGAGCCCAAAGGACTAGCATACCTGACCGACATGGTGACAACCGTCATGACGGGAAGAGAGGTTCGCTCCCTTGTACAGATCCTCAACACAACACTAGTACAAAGCGAGGAAGGCTGCACTCTGTTAAAAGCCCTCACCACCCGCAGCTCAAGCACAAGCGCTGTCATCTTGTCCGACTACCTAAAAAAGAACATACCCCGCCCAACCCTCCCATACCAAGAAAGCCTTTCCACATGGGCCTCCACTCAACCAGGCCACGAGGAATGCATTATTGCATATGACAAAGCAACATCCTCATACCTCCGTCTGCCTATGACCCGTGTATTCCACACTGTGAACAGTTCAAAGTGGGCTACACAGGAGGGCATCATGAAGCAAACGCCTGCAGTGTGTTGTAATTATCACACCAACGGGTGCAAGGCGCGTGACAGATGCAACATGATTCATGTGGCTAGTGAAGTATTAGGCCGTCTTCGCCCGCCAACATGCTGTGGGCATCACGGTGCTGAAACAGTTGGTGATGATGACGGAGATGTGACAATATGCCAAGACGGCGAGGTTATCGGTAAGGTTCCAGCAAAACATTTCGCATTTTCAGCCGGGTATAGGTGTTTGGGACCTGACAGGATCACCACTGCTAAGCATATTTGTAACCAACACCAAAAGGAAGCATGCGGTAGGCCAGCTACATGTAGGTTCGTCCATCTATGCAGAGAGGTGTGGAGGGAAATGCAAGCTCAGATCCCGAAAACCGTTCTTCCCATTGGACATCTCTGTCCTGAGAAGTATGCTGAAATGGCTTTAGACGTGTTCCTTGCCAAGAATGGGCTTTTGCATCTTTTCGGGCCGATCTCCGCAATGCGTATTTATACAACTACAGCCTTGCATCAGTTGTTGAAGACTTGTCATCTTGGGGATACTGTGGCACCGCAGGAGAAGAGGAGGCTGAAGAATATATTTAAGTATCCTGTGGGGCCCCGTAGTTCGCCGGTGGAGGTGCACAAGGCTTCGTGCCGAAAGGAGTTTATTATGCAGCACAATCCGTATCCTAATGTGGTGGCTGACTTGTATTGAGTTGATGATGAAGAAACTGTTGTCATCGTTTTGGAAAAAAAAAAAAAAAAAAAAAAAAAGAAAAAACCCCGAATCCCTCTCTCTTCTCGACTTTTTTTATCTATTTTCCCCCTCCCTTTCGTCGTTTTATTGCCAATATTCAAAAGACTGTTCTTTGGCAAAAGAATACCAAGCAGTTTTTTGCGCAATTTCTTTTCTTTTTTTTTTTTTTTTTTTTTTTGTTCCAAATATTTATCTTTCAAAAAATGATTTTATAACTATATGCAACTTTGTGCCGAGCAAAAACTTTCGCAGCTTTTTAAAAATCTTTTTTGCTCGTGCGAACAACAAAGACATATAGTCATAAAGAATTATTTTTTTTTTTGGAGGGGCTAAAAAAATTTTTTTTTGTGTTGGTGCTTTCTTTTTTTTTTTTTTTTAAATTCCCCCTTCCTCGTTGATCACTCTGTGTTTGTGAACTCACTGGATAGGGGTGAGAAAAAAAAAGAAAAAAAAAGAAATGCACTGAACACACAGGTGGTGGGGGGGGGGGGGGGGGGGGGTGTTCAGGCAGGGACACCAGAATAAGCCTTGATAATAATCAGCGCAATTTCCTTTTTCTTCTTAGTGGCCTTTTATTCAACGCGTTCTCTTGCTCCTCTCTTTTTTTCCCCCCCGGGTTAACTCTGTTTTATTGTTTCTCCTACCCCTCTTTTTCCTTCGAAATAGGGACCCCAAAGAGAGATAAAAAGAGAGCTCGTACAGGTAGAGTACACCTCCATGAGTGCATTTTCGAGAGAAACAAAAACAAAAATTTTTTCACGCTTTTATTATTATTACTTTCTCCCGAACTGACAAATGTCTGAATCCTTGTTCTCGGGTTCCTTAGAGCCACCTTTCCTTTTACAGAGAAGGGGGAAACAAAAAAAAAAAAAAAAAAAAAAAAAATAGCTATTTATTGCCAACAAATAATGAGTCATTATTTAACTCGAGTTCCCGAATTTTTTGCACGAGACAATTTTTGCCCTGCGGGCCCTCGTGCAAAAAAAGTGTGTTAAATAATGGCTCATTTGGCGGCAAGTAAGTCGTTTTATTTCACTTTTCGTCATTTGAGTCACTCACTCTTCACTGCTTTCACTGCTGTTTTTTTTCACGCAGGTCAGCTTTTTGGGGATTTTCCTAAGGTAATACAGGGTAGCTATTTCGCCGTGGCATTTAAAGGGGAAGTAAAGCACTTATTCCCACTTTTAAGGGCTGGAATGGCCTCAGATGGCCAAAAATAGTCAAAATACCCCCACCCCAAAAAAATTTTTCAAGGGGTTGGGTGCATTTTTTTCCACGACAAGACCCATTTTTTCACTCTGAAGGGCCATTATGTAACTGCAAAATCTCATTATTTAACCATCTATCAACGAGCGTCTATATATAGACGATTTGAAAAAAAATCTTTTACGCAAAGGGCTTTCAATGCAATACGGCCCGGCCCTTTCTTGCCGGCGGGGTCCTGCGCGGAAAATATGAAAAATATAAACTAAATGCTGCCCTAACTTAACAAGAAAATGAAAAAATAAAAAAAAACGCCAGCCCAAATTTACCCTTAAAAATCACTTCAAAAAAAGGCGCCCGGAAAGAGGCCGGAAGAGGAAGTCATGAGTGATGGCAGCACTGATGGCTCATCCCTATTATGCAATTTTGATACAAACAGTGATTCTGACACGAATTCGACCGATTCCGAGTCACAGCAGGGTGATTGGACGGCAAAGCCGGAGCAGTTGGAAGGCATCCGGTTTCGTGAAGATCGGAATCCTTGTGGACCCTGTTTTGACATCAAAGGCTCAACGCCATACCATATATTCTCCCAAATGCTCGTCCCAAACTTTATTCGGGTCATAACTTCGAACAATGTGGCAAATGCGGCTAAAAAAGGTGTCTCCCTGGTCTCGATGCTGCTTCTCTGCGTACCTTCCTAGGTGTCCTTTTGTCGATGGACTTGGATATCAAGCCAGATTATTCTGATTACTGGTGCACTGGCTCCACGTTTCTCAACTACACCCCTGGGTACGCCACCGTCATGTCAAGAGACCGCTTTTTGACTATTCTGGGAAATCTGTGTTTCCACAGCGAAACAAACAAGCGTGCTGACTTCTACCTATCGCGAAGGCCTCCCGGAGATCATGGATGCCCCAAAGAAGCGAGGCCGCAAGCCCAAGGACGCGCATCCCGTGGGGACACAGTTCCACCAGCACGCGAGCATCCTTTGCACCACAACGTGGCATGACATCAAGCCTGTGTGCTTTCTATCGACGTTGGATGTTCCAGTGAAGTCAAATTTGACCGTCCGCCAAAAGAGAATGAAAGCCGGAAAGGACATCTTGTTCCCCACCAAGTGCATATTTAGTCATTGTTCCGATTCTTCCTTAGTCATTGTTTCGATTCTTTTTGACTTGTTTTTTGTACCCCCTCTCGGGCACTTCAGGAACGATATTTTTGACAATGTTGTGGGAGTGGGCCCTGCTGTGGGCACCCTCTCTCTAGAATTGGGACATCTGGAGGCATTTCCGGGGGCATATAGCCCCGGCGTTGCGCTAGAATAGCTTTTTTTGAAGCTTTGAAAATTTACCCCCTGGTGGGCAAAAATGGTCCGTTGGTAGATGGTTAACTAGTTAAATAATGGCGATTTCGCGTTAAATAATGAGGCCCCTAGTGAGTGAAGAAAATGACGAAGAGTGAAATAAAAAAAAAAAAAAAAGAAAAAAAGCAAGAACAAAAAAAGAAGGAAAAAAAAAAACACTTCTGACTTCTCACTCCGTTTTTTTTTTTTTTTTTAAATTATCGAGTTCCTGTATGAAATGAAAAAAAAAAAAAAGAAAAAAATGCCGAGACATTTTTCACTTTTACAATATCTTAAAATAAATGCCTTTGCAACAAAAAAAAAAAAAGAAATCTGGAAAAAAAAAAAACACTTTCTGACTTCTCACTCCGTTTTTTTTTTTTTAATTATCGAGTTCCTGTATGAAATGAAAAAAAAAAAAGAAAAAAAAAATGCCGAGACATTTTTTCACTTTTACAATATCTTAAAATAAATGCCTTTGCAACAAAAAAAAAAAGAAATCTGGAAGAAAAAAAAAGAAAACCTTCCTGCTGTTGCCAAGAATTAATTCCGTTTCAAAATTAATTCGCTAGTTCTTTGAATTCTTCTTGAACCCATTGGGAAAAAAAAAGAAGAAAAAGAAAAGAATACCAGGGTGCGAATATTAAAATAAAGGCTGGTAAAAATATAAAAAAAAAAGTAACACCAAACTACTTGGTGCTCATTCCACCAGGACTCTCCGTAAAAATCCAATTCTCTTACTGCTTGCCTAAAAAAGAGTTTTTTATTTAAAAAAAAAATATCAAAAAAGGTACTTTATCCGTTTCAGCACAATTCTTTTTATTCTTATTATTATTATTAAATTATTTTTTTATTTAATTTAAATCTCCTTTTCTTTCGTCTTTATTATTATTGTTTTTTTTTTCTTTTTTTCCCTTCACTTCCTTTTGCGAACCAAAAAAAAAAAAAAATCTACAAAATTCTTTCCCCCTTTCCACTTTCGAACGGGAGAGGAAAAGGCCATAACTCCTTTTTTTTTAAAAAAAAAGAATGACTTTGCACGGGTGCCCCGTGGACTTCCCCCCTCAGAGGGAAGGGAGGGCTTTAGGCGTTATCGCCCTATTCTCCCTACCTTCTGAACTGTACTATGCCGTGTATGTGCTGGTGCCAGTGTAATTTCTTTTCAAACAAAACTGACAATTGTTGTTGTTTTTTTTTTTTTTTTTTTTTTTTTTTTTTTTCCCTTCTTTCTAACACCTCTCTCTCCCTCCCCTTCCCGTTTGTCTGGCATTTTCTTTTCTCATTCTATGGCGAAATGTAGAATTAAAGAGAAAAAAAATGAAAAAGAATACAAAATATCGGTTATGTGGTATACAGGTATAGAACCGGAAAAAAATATATATTTTTTTTATAAGTATTATTATTTGCACCCTGCCCTCAAGGACAGAAGAAGAAGAAAAGTCAATTGAGGGATTGTGTGGTGAGCTTACCAATTCTATCACGAAAAACAAGGGTATATGAGGAAACGCGTTTGCAAACTTTGGACGGCAACGGAAATGTGTTTCTTGGGGGTCATATTAGTTATTAACGTCGATGGAAGGAACGAAAGTGAAGTTATAGATTACATATGACCCCCCCCCTACCCCTCACCTTCGATGCTGCAATCACTTGCAATGCCATCATCACACCCCTATGTTTATCACGATCTCTTTTTTTAAAAAAAAAAAAGAGAGAGGTCTTGAAGATTTCTTTTTTTTTTTTTTTTGTTGTTGTTCAAAAAAAGATGATTTTATTACCTTATGCAACTTGTGCCGAGCATTAATTTAAAAAAAAAAAAAAAAATCTCTTTTTTTTTTGTGTTGCTCGTGCGAACAATGACATAAGTCATAAATAATCATTTTTTTTTAATGTATTTTTAGCTCGTAATCTTCGGTGGGTCGCTAAATATTGCTTAACAGCTTAAGGGTTTTGGCACAGGTTGCCAGCAGTTAGTTAGGTGACACATTCGGAGTGAGCTTCTAACCGGTGATGTTTTTTTTTTTTTTTTTTTTTTTTTTTTTCAATTCTTCTAGATCTAGATATCCTTTATTTCGTCAATTTTTCTCTTTTTTTTTTTTTAAATTCTTCTATGTTTTCTGGCTTCGGTCCTGATACCCCCCTTTTAAAAAGCCTTGAGATTGTTTGTTTTCCACAGGGAAAAAAAAAAAGAAAGGATTGAATCATTCTCTGCTAGACCCCTCTTTTTTCGAACTTTCAATTTGGGCATCCCCCCCCCCTCCCGTCTCTGATTTTCTCTGCGCCCCTTAGCCCCTTGAGCAACTGAGGTCAAAAAGAAAAAATAAATAGGAGGAATAGGGGGAAATAAACACAGGTGGGTCAGTGTGGCCCCTGTGATATTTCTTTCCGTGTACGGCCTTATCATCTGACCTTTTTTTTTGATCAAATGATGTTTTTTTTTAATTTTTTAAACCGAGGGAAGAAACGTCAGTTGCCTTTAAGGGGCGTGAAAGGGCGCACGAAATTTTCGCTGTTCTTCTCTTCCTATGAATTATTAGATATTCTTCCCACCGAGGGAAAGAGGATAGAGGGGCTCTATTTTTTTTTTGACTAAACACTTGGGGGGTAAACTCTAGCAACTATTTCTGGGGGATTTTTTTTTTTCTTACCAGTGCGAACTGCAAAAAAAAAGGACATAAGTCGCTAATAAGAATAACTATTGATTTATGAAAAACAAAAAAAAAAGGACTTTTTTTTTTCTTCACTCGCTGGCGAAAATTTTGGCTTAAAAATTGGAGGGTTTTCATCATTGCACTGGAGTGCAATAATAAACCCCTCATTTAAAAGGTGTGTTGCGACGAAACATTACGAAAGGGTGTTTAAAAAAAATAAGAATGGGGGGGGGGGAAAAAACAAGTCTTAGTTACCACAGTTTTCTTTTTTTTTTTTAAATGAATGTTTAGCTCTTGCAGTTTTTTTTTTATATTTTCTCTCACAAAAAAAAATTATTTCGTTCTTAACACCAATACTGCTGCAAATACTGTCCTACTTATCTCAGTTTGCTAGTGAACATCCCCCCCCCCCCCCCCCCCCGTCGCCGTAATAATAATGAAATTTTATTATTGGTGATATTAAAGGGTGGTCCTCAAGTGAGATTTGCCCATTTTGTTGTTGTTGTTCGTTAGACGCAGACGAATGGGAAAGAAAAAAAAAAATGACTCCCGCTAAATGTTAATGATAACGATTTCTAACACGTATATATATATTTTTTTTATATTTTTTTTTATACCGCACGTATAAATGAATAAGAATGACCCGAGACTTTCTAAGCAAAAAAAAAGGTTTGTAGAACGCACACTGTTTGTTTTATTTTATTTTTTTAAAACGCGCGTGCAAAGAAAAAAAAAAAAAAAAGAACAAAAAAAAAACTTTTTTTTTTGCAGATTGTTTTCTTTTTTTCTTTTTTTTTCTCTATTTTTCCAGTTCCTTTTCTCCTGTGTCATTATACTTCTTTTTTTTTTAATGTCTCTTTTTTTGTTGTTTAACACCTCTACACCCTTTTTAAAATGCCAAGACCGTAGCTGCAAAAAGAATCTAATAAAAAGGCAATAAAAAAGGAGGGCGCCCCCCCCAAAAAAAATGAAGAAAATTGTCAAGAGAGTGGTGAAGGTGAAAAGAAAACTCGTAAAAAAGAAGATAGACAAGGCCAAGGTGCGGGAAGAGATAAGCAGTGAAAAGAGGAAAAAACTCGCACCTGAAGGCGAAAGTGAAGCAGCTATGAGCAAAGTGATAGGGAGCGAGATCGAATCATGGATATCTGGGCTGGGAGACTCCGGTCGAGCTCTTCTGCAAACACAGCGAGCCATTGCCTTAGGCATGCAAAAGGGATCCATTGGCGGCATTGCGGAAGAAGAAGAAGAAGAAGAAGAAGAAGAGCTGGAAGCAGCAACACCCGTGACATACGACGCCCCAGCGAAAAAAAACACAAAAACAAAACCAAAACCAAAACCAAAACCAAAAGCAGCGACAATGGTGAAATCAAAGCCCTCCGCCCCCACCCCTCGCCCCACAATGCCTCCACCTCCGGAAAAAGGCCGTAAAGGCATACGCGGTAAAAAAATGAAAGGTTTTCAAGGGGGTTTGTTCGCACCCTGCGACGACGATGATGAATAAAAGATGGGATCAAAAAAAAAATCTTTTTTTATTTTTTCCAAAAGATATTATTTATTATAGGGAAAAGAAGGGAGGGGGGGTAAATAAACCGGGGGGGAAAAAAATATAAATATATAAAATGCAGCCTCCTGTGTACGAAAACAGGTACACACCCCTGACCCCGCTGGGTCAGCAACAACATCATCATTCGCAACCCGTGCAAGTAAAATATGAGCAGCAGGCAGTGGAGGAAGAGGCGGAGGCGATACCCATGAGCCGACCGAGCCAGGGACAGAGCCAGGGACAGAAGCAGCTGAAACCTGTAGAGTCCATACTGGAGTCGACTACAAATTTGCTGAATGTATGTTTTTTTTTTTTTTTTTTTTTTTTTTTTTTCTCAAACAACCCATTCACAGCAAGCCGGAACCTTCTCCGCCCCCCGAGGCCAGGACACAGACAACCTTCGAGCCGTCATCAACGCCAAACAAATCCATATGGAAATGATTAAGGAAAAGGTAGCGAGAAGGGGAAAAAAAAAAAAAAAAAAAAAAAAAAAAAAAACTATTTATTAAATAAAAATCAGATTACCTGATTTTTACGAGGAATTTTTTTTTTTTCCCAAAAAAACGAGTGAAAAAAAAAAAATTCCGAGTAAAAGTCTGGCTGATTTTTATTTAATATGATATTTTATTTAATGCAAAGTTAAATGAGGAAATTTCGGACACTGTGAACCCTTTATGTTCACTTCTGCGAAATGTTCACACTGATGTCAAGACTAAGCCTGATTGCCTGAGAAGAGGATGTCAAATTGACAGAATTCTGTAGGTTTTGTGTAATTTGTGTCGGCACTTGATCATCGCACTTCAGAAACTGCTGGTTTTGTGCGGGGGCTTGATCAGGTCTGACTTCCAGCCAAAATAGCAGGTTCCTTCATCAACAAACATTGTGCAAAAGAACGCCTGTATGCATGGCCAGTGTAATTTTCGGCATTTGCCAGCCTCAGGTGTGATGCTTGGTGGCCCGGAAACGTGACTGTTTTTTGCCTCAGATACCTGACTGTGGTTTGGGTTGGTTGGGTTTCGTCTCATGTTTTGCGAGGCGATTATGATGTATGTGTCGAGCGACGTTTAAAAGCGCAACATGCCGTAGCTCAGTGGTTATGTCGTCGCACTCGTCTCCTGGAGACGCCAGATCAAATCCTGGACCCCGAACTTTTTCGATAAAATCGGGGTCAAAAAACGGTCCTCGACCCCTGAAACCCTGGCCGAGGGTCCTGACCACTGGCCTATGGCGGTGTCAGCGGCCACCAGATGCAAAAAATGAAGACGAATACCGAAAAAGCCCGAAAAATTGCTCAGAGTAAAAATCAGATTTTACCTGATTTTTACGGCACTTTTTTAAGCCAAATTCGGCCTATTACCTGATTTTTATTCTTCACTTTATTTTTACTCGTGAACGGTAAAGTGATTTCTGATTTTTATGGCTCTTTAGGAATTTCCTCATGTAACTTTACAAAATTAAATTTAAAAAAAAAAAAAAAAAACAATCTCTCAGGGCCAGCTCTCAGAGCAACTCGCGCGGACAGACATGTCCCAACCGCAGCCCTTTTCAGCGTCCCAGCTCAGCAGCTACTCTGATACGCTGCAGCCGCAAAAGGCGAAAAAACCCTCAGCCACGGTGTGTTTACATTTAAAAAAAAAAAAAAAAAAAAAAAGGAAACAAACACCTCGTTCGGGATGACAAAGCCTGCCAAGGTGCCCGGAAGACAGCAGCGAAAGAGGAAGGAGATCACTTGTGTATGAACCTTTTTTTTTTTTTTTTCTATAAAAAAAACTTTTTTATAGGACATCCCCGACATCGACCTATCGGACATTGGCAGTTTCAACGTGGTGCCCGCATCGCAGAAGTTCAGATCATGGCTCACAAAGTGTTTGCAAAACGGGAGCCGGTCCTTTACAAAGGGCGACGCGAGCCAGCTTGCAAGCTACGCAACAAAACACAGCGGACAGTACTTTGCACTGAAGGACGGCTGGGTGAGAACCTTGAAAGGACTGGAGGATGGGAGCGAAAAGCTGAAGGCCTGGTACGCCTACGACTGCTTGCTGAACATGAAAGAATTTTCTGGAGAATCCGTCCGAGCCACATGGGTTGTAAAGCTGCCTGACCTGGTGGCCGAGTACATGGACTTCACGCACGAAGGTGGTTGGCAAGAAAAATACACCAAACTGGTGCAAACCTGGAGAGGGAGGATCGACGGGGAGACCATGCAGGCTATTATCCGGAAACTCTCAGCTATAGGTATTTCGTTGAAGGACACTGCCGTCACCAGCACCTCGAAGCTTCCTTACTCCCAAGGGTCCACTGTTGACTTCTTCTCCGAGAAGATATCTGAATGGGTCTCTGCTACAGTAGGCGCCATAAATCTGAAGGCGAAAACTGTTGCCATTAAGCCCAGTACCGCAGGACTCCCTTCTTCCACCATCAGCTTCGCGCAAGCCGTGTCTCTTTTAAGAAAACCCAAGCGGCGGGGTCAGGAGACAAAAAGACGAAGGACCGGGGAAGAATCTCCAAATTTCTAGAAGAAGAAAAAAATACGAGAAAAAAAAGTGTGTTTTTTTATTTTTTATTTTTTTGCCCCCCCTTCTCCCGCCAAAAAAAAGTGTAGCATTCCCCCCATCCCCCTCCAAAAAAAAACTTTTTTGCCATTTCCCCCCCCCCCCCTTCCCCTCCAAAAGAATGTCATTTTTCATGTGATCACCAGGGGAGGGGGGGGGGGGAAGATGAATGGGTGGGTTAAGAAAAAAAGAAGATGAAAAAAATAATAGGATTACAAGAAAAAAAAATAGTTGGGGGAAAAAAAGAGGGGGGGGTGTGGTAGGCTTTGGAGGTTTATTATAGCAGGCAAAAAGAGACATGCTATGTTTCCCCCCTTCTTTCTCCCCCTCCCCAATTGTCGCCCTTCGGTCCCTCTCATTTAGTTTCCATCCCCTTCCCCTCCCTTTCCCCTTCCATTATCCCTCTTGTAGTTGGTTTTTTTTTTATTTTTTTTTTATTCATTGCTTTTTATTATTTTGATTATCCCCATTCCTTAGTTTAAAAAAAAAAATAATGATAATAATAAAGAGGGGAGGAAGGGAATATAACAAAAAAAAAAATGGCAGATGTGGTCGCAGCGGTGATGCATTCAAGAGAGGTGAAAGAGATCGTGCTGGCGAAGGGAAAGGCGAAAATCGTGGTGCGGGAAACGAATATCTTTGAAGGATTGTCTGGGGTGAGGATGGCAACCCAGGAATTGGAAGAGGAATGCGGATACAGATTAACCGTTACTGTAAAAAGTATAAAAGACCCACTTGTCTTAATTGTAAAACCCGCCACCCTCTTCGACAAGACTTACACAAGCAACGTCACCGCACAGTCCATAGTCGCACACGCAGACAGCTCAGCTCACCTGACTAAACTCATCTCACGATCGACAGTAACCATAACTGGTGTAACCCAGGCTTTAATGACCACCATCCTCCATCTATACTTTGAAGCCTCGCTGGAACTCATCGATTACACAAATAACTCCCTCGAACTCTGCATTGTTAAAGGCGCAACGGAAACCGATCTCACCTTTGTCATCAACTACTCAGATTCGTATAACATCGAAGGATGAAATTTTTATTATTATAATTAGTATTTTAATTATTTTTTTTTTTATTGTTATTACTCATCGTGTATACACTATGTACAGGCCATCCCCACCCCCCGGTCCGATGGGTTGTGGGGGATCCACTCCTGCTCCGAAGGAAGCTGGCACCGCTCCTGGGAAAGGTGGCGAACCAGGCGCGGGGGCAGCAACAGAGCGAAAAAACAAGGAGGACAAACCGTCAGAGAGAAACAAAACGGGACCCAACAAGGAGGAACAGACCACCGACAACGTTGACAAGAAGCCTGCAGACACAGCGCACGCTCAACTGCCCGACATCGTAAGCGGCAGGGAAAAATACTTCTCACACCCTGTCCTCAAAGAGGTCAAAGCTGACGATAAGAAGTACTACATCGTCTGCGCCTTCGGTGAACCTCAAGATTCACTTCACGGGCTCACAATAGCCACCCGAAGCGATGCAGGCATGGTACACGCAGTGACATGGTCGGACGCTGACATCATAGCACATAAGGCGAAGAAGGCCGAAAAGCTCACCGCCTCTACGTTCTGGAAAGCCTTCAGCACTTCCATCACAAAAGGTGATTTGAAAATAACCAAGGAAGGCACGAAGGTTGAATTCTCCCTCAAGTCCGCCTCCATCACAGCGGAGCTCTCTCCTCAAGGCGACACGTCCGCCTCGAACTTCTCCTTCATATCCCGACCCTTCGTCGCGTACTACAGAGCGAAGATCAAGGTGGGCGAAGAAGAATCTGCAAAGATACAGAAGAAGGAAGCGATCCTCAATACGTACGAGTCGACCATCTTTACATTTGAAACGAAGCGTGGCGAGACAGAGGCTATGCTCTCCCCATTAAGGGTCGAGGCAAGGGATCTCCGGATGAAGGTTCAGAACCTGGAAAACAAGGTGAAGCAAATGAAATCCCAAATCATGCAAATACGAGAAGGCGGCATCACGGAACTGGACAAAATGTACGCGTGCAGCGCTCCATCAAACGTGGAAGAGGTAAAAACCCTTCCTATGGAAAAATGGGGCAGCTGGGACTTTGACTCTTCGATCCTGAACGGGACCCCCTTGTCGCACGTTGCTTACACGCTCTTTCAACACTACAATTTGATCACCAAGTTTGACATCGACGTTGGAAGGTTCACCAATTTCTGGACCGCCATCGAAAGAGGCTGCAACAACAACCCTTTCCACAACACCAACCGTTCTATAGAGGTGATGCTCTCTATGCATTGTATTATAAGCACGCTTGGCTTTGGGAAGTTTGAGGGCAAAGAGGACGGGAAGATCACCATGCACCCCGAAGACATCCTGGCGTCTTTCCTCTCCGCTGGCATTGTCGACGTTGACCACCCAGGCCTTGACAACAACTGCCTGGTGCGTGGGAAGGAATTCCTATCGACGCTCTACTCGGACCTGTTCATCTTGGAGCAGAACAGACTCACCTATGTGTTCGAACTCATTGAGAACGACACCTGCAACATCTTGCACACACTAGACGCAGACCAGTTAAAGGACGTGCGCGACACTGTGGTGGAGGTTCTCTTCATGAAGGCCAACGCCAAGATGCAAACCATGGCAGAGAAACTGGCTGAGTTTAAAGAGAAGCTCACTTTGTACGACTGGACTCGGAAGGACGACGTGCGACTAGCTCTGACGATGGCCCTCAGGTGCGCCGACATCTCTATATGGGCAAGGGAGCAGGGCATACACAAGGAAAGGCTGCAGGTCTTGGTGGAGGAGTTTTACTTACAAGGCGACACCGAGATCTCGAACGGGTTCCAAGCGTCGTCCTTCATGGACAGCTGCTGGACGGCAGACAGAAACAAACACAGACAGGACTTCCCGTTGGGCCAGGTTCAGGTCATCGACAACGTGGTGCTCCCGTTGCTGGAGACCATGCAGCAGATCCTACCCGAGTTCGAGATGCTGATGGACCTTGCAAACACGAATAGAAAGTACTGGATTTCAGAGAATGAAGAGAGGCAAGCAAAGGAACAAGGGAAGGGCCCCTTCGCCACGTGTCTCTCGGAACAAGCAAAATGCTTCGGCACAACCGAGGACAAGTCTGCTGTGGTGGCAACGCTGCCGCACTTCGACGAGGCGAAGTTCTATGTAATGGCCGTCACACAGGACGACATGTACTTCTCTGCCTTTGACGAGGAGAAGCTGAAGGCGTACGGCGGCGACGCCCCTGCCATGGTGCAGCACGTCAACGAGGCATTGGTCAATGACGTGGCTTCCTCAAGAGGAGAACACACGCTTGTCCTAGACTTGGGCGGGAAGGCTCTCGAGATCGAGAAGGCAGGGCCGAACCAATACGCACTGTTCATGAAGTCATGCCAGTCGTTTATGAAACTAAGGAACTTCACGAAGGACCGCGACATCGATGGCGAGCTGGAGGAGAACAAGAAGGCTGTCGGCAAGATACGGCCGGTATTGGTAAACTACGAGGATGAGTTCAAGGTGTGCAGGCACTGCATCGACAGCTGCAAGGAAAAGGAAACGAACCTATTGAAAGAGGAGCAGAAGCTCTCACAAGAAATCGTGTCACTAGGGGGTGACACCACAGGGGATGAAATCGTAGCATGCGTGCGGAATCCTCTAGCAGCCCCCATGCCCGTGGGGGTAGCCGTGGTACCCGACTGCAGAGACATTGATGAGGAAATCTTCAAAATCGTAAAATCTGCGTACGACCCTTGGGAGGAGGGTGTGGAGCACGATGAGGAGAAGCACATTTTTGCAAACGTGATCCGCCCCTACACAGCCTCCGAGTTCGCTCAGGTTACTGCAAACCTTGAAAACGAGAAGCGGCTTGCGATATGGAAGCTCCTTCAGGACATCGACGAGTGGGACTACGATGTGTTCTCTCTGCAGAAGGAAATGTCCGGATCCTACACACACGAGGGGCTGGTTCACCAGCCTAACGGCGGGTCGCTCTTCCTCACCTGCTATGCGCTTTTCTATAAGGTAAAAATAAAATTTTAAAGAAGAAAAAAAAAAAAAATTGTAATTATCATTTTATCATTTACAGTACGGTTTCATGCGAAAATTGGGTCTCAACGAGAAGACCGTGATCAACTGGCTGTCGATTGTGGAGGCAGGGTACCACCCAAACCCTTATCATAACAGCATGCATGCAGCGGATGTGTTGCACGTGAGCCACTATATTTTGAACAAGGGAAAGCTCATCGAGAAGGTTTCCCTCCCCTTTCTTTTTAAAAAAAAAAAAAAAAAAAAAAATCTAATAACCCCTATCTAGTGTAAAGTTAGCGATGAGGACGTCTTCTGCACGCTGTTTGCCGCATGTGTCCATGACTACAACCACCCGGGGATCAACAATGCGTTCCATGTCAAGACACAGAACTACCTGGCGGTCCTGTTCAATGACCGCAGTGTCAACGAGAACATCCACACAAGTAGCGTCTTCGAGCTGATGAGGCTGGACAGGTTCAACGTATGCAAGAAGAAAAAAAAAAAAAAAAAAAAAAAAAAAAACAGATTCTATCAGTGTTCGAACCCGCAAAGCGAACAGAGCTCCGTGAAGTGATAGTGGACCTTGTGTTGGGGACGGACATGGGCCTCCACGCTCAGATCCTCACACGCTTCAAAAAGAAACTTGAGGTTTCGTCAAAAATGACATCTGGAGAGGACCTTAAGCTGGCACTGACCATGGCCGTTAAGATGGCTGATATTTCAAACTGTGGGAGGCCCCAGAAGCTGTACCATGGTTGGTGTCATCAGCTTGCTGACGAGTTTTCGATGCAAGGCGACAGGGAGCGGCTCATGGGACTCGCGGTGTCGCCTTTCATGGACCGGTACACAACAGTGATGTCAAAGGGGCAGACTGCCTTTATGAATTATATTGTTGTGCCGTTGTTCGAATGCATGGTGTGATTTATTTAAAAAAAAAAAAAAAAAAAAAAAACCAGGCGGAATTCCTCCCCAGTATGGCGCACGCCACAGAACTCACTGAGCAAAATAAGTACTTCTGGCAGGAACATGAAGATTGGTAGAGGAAGGTTTTTTTTTTTGTTTTTTTTTTGTTTGTTTGTGTAGATATGAAGACGGAAAGCAGGAGAAGGTTAGGTACTTTTTTTTTTTTTTTCAAATTTTTCCTTTTTTTGAATGATAAAAAAAAATCCCTGTTGTAATTATGTGTGCTTTTTTTTTTCTTTTTTTTTTCTTACAAATATTTATCTTTCAAAAAAAAAAGATTTTAATATGCCAACTTGTGCCGAGCAAAAAAAAAAAAAAAAAAAAAAAAAAAAAAACTTTCGCAGTCTTTTAAAAACCTTTTTTTTGCACATGCGAACAACAAAAACATATAGTCATAAAGATTTTTCTTTTCCCCCTCGATTTTTTTTTCTGTTTTGCTCATTGCTGCTGAAAGGGGTTTTTTTTTTTTTGCCGCTAGACGACGGCGGGGAAGTGGGCAAGGTGGAGGACCTGGGCGTCAAGGCAAGGAGGCTGAGGTATGTGCTGAGACGTGTCCAGGACCTGTACCACGCTGATGGCAGAAGGACGGCGTTCCCAGCAGCGCGAGTGGATCGCGTCAACTCCCTGCGCTGTATAGGAGGACCGACCACACACGGGTATGACAGGAGGCCAGTACTCCCGGAGCGAACCATGAGCAGCATCGAAGGCTTGCGTGACACGTACCTGTTGCAGACCCCGACAAGGCTGCCCCGCA
This sequence comes from Diplonema japonicum, assembly GCA_964019335.1. Lineage (NCBI taxonomy): Eukaryota > Euglenozoa > Diplonemea > Diplonemida > Diplonemidae > Diplonema > Diplonema japonicum. The sequence goes on along the minus strand of OZ025711.1, from coordinate 71,541 downwards.
GTTTTACCACCGCAGTAGGAACCCGCCAGAGCCCCCAGAACGGGGACAACGGGGACTAAGAACAGCGCGGCCGGTGAGCGCAAAAACGCATACCTTAAAAGAATAGTTTTTTTTTTTTTTTTTTTTTTTTTTTTGGTTCTGTTCCTATACCAACAAGAAAGGGAGGGAGAAGAGAAAAATATAGATCAACCCAATAACATGCCTGATCTCCCCCCCCTAGCCCAAGAAGCAGTGGAAAAAGAAAGGAGAAGAGACACGAGAAGGGGGAACAACGTGCACTGCGGTTAAGAAGAGCTTTTTTTTTTTTTTTTCCTTTTTTTTTAACAGCCAATAAGTACTCGTAGGGTGGGGAACTAGGAGAAAAAAAAAGTAAAGAAACAGAGTGAGTAAAAAAAAAAGAAAGTTTTAGCTTTAGTCCCCCCCCCCCCCCCCCAGCCCAAGAAGCAGTGGAAAAAAAAAGGAGAGAAACGAGAAGGGAGAACAACGTGCACCGCAGCTAAGAAAAGAGCTTTTTTTTTCTGTCCCCCCCTTTTTTTTAACAGCCAGAAAAAAAAAGTAAAGAAACAGAGTGAGTAAAAAAAAGAGAAAAAAGAGAAAAGTTTTAGCTTTAGTTCCCCCCCCCCCCTTTTTTTGACAATTTTTTTCAAAGAAAAAAAGAAGGAAACCAAAACAGGGGGCCGGAAGGTCTTAAAAAAGAAAAGGCTGAGATTTGTGTTATACATTTTTTTTTTTTTTTTTTAAGCGAGTTATTAAAGAACAAGGACAAAAAAAGATGAGCGAAAAAAAAAACCACCCTTGAGACAGGGAAAGCATTTGAAAGACAGGTCTAAAAAAAAAAAAAGAAAGTAAATGACCAAAAGTCACCAAACTTCGGGGTGAAGATTTTCGCTTTCGACAAGAAGGAGAAAAAAAAAGTGGTTTTATTTTTTCCACTCTAAAATGTACTTCCCTATTTCGGGCTGTTCTTAATCCCGTGTAGGCATTCTTTCCCCCCCTCTCCTTACCTCCTTTTTTTTCTTTCCCCAACTATCTTTAACATTCCTACTTAATCTTTTCTAAGATTAGGGCGTAGGACCGAAAAATTAAAGGTTGGGGGTGGGGTAAAGGTTAAAAGAACAAACCCCCCCCCCCCCCCCCAAAGGTGGCTTTTCATTTTATTTTTCATACAATCTGCATTGCCTCTCTCACTCCCTCTCTATTTTTTTTTTACCGTATTTTATAAGTAAGCAAAGTTTTTCTTTAGAAAAAAAAAAATACTTTTTTTGCAGCAATTTTTTGTCGAGCACTTAGGGAGCGGGAGCAAGCCTTTGGAGAGGCTCTAATTGATACAAAGGGGGAAGAAGGGGGGAAACAAAAAAAGAAAAAAACCCTCCTTTTTTTTCTGTCACATACTGCAGGTTCCCTTCAAAGACACTTTTTTTTCTTCTCTCAGTTTTTTTTTTTTTTCTCCTCCTTCACCAGAGACCTCAAGTATCCGGAAGTGCATTACTTCCCCTTTAAGGACTACAGCAGGGGGGGTGACTCAAAATAACAAAAGGGCGAAACTTACTCCCTTCCCTCCCCAAATTCTTTTTTTAGATGAGATATCTGCAGGCTCCCTTCAATGATTTCCTTTAAATTTACACGCAAGAGAGAATGAGAAGAGAAAAAAAAAAAGCAAGGAGAAAAAAAAAATATATATATATATTATTGTTTTTTTTTTTTCTTCTTCCTATTATTATTATCCCTTATATTTCACTTCATGCATCACACACCAGCCCTTTTTTTTTTCTCTTTTTTTTCCATATTTTATTTTATTCTTCCTTATTTTTTTTTTCCTTCTTATTTCTTTTTCTACTCAACCTTTCAATCAGGCCCCCCCCTACAAAAAATGGAAAAATGTGGAAGACAGCCCTTATCTCTCTGGTAGCAACACAGGCTGCAGGGGTAGAGGGGGGGACGGCGACAACAACGGATACTTTAAGCGACTCCCTGAGCGTGACTGTGGGGACCTTGACAACATCTATCACAGTGCCTACCAGTACAGGGAGCTATTCATTAAGCCTGCCTACTGTATCTGAATCGGTGTCACTAGGCACTGTGACAGCATCCTCCAGCCTGTCACTGCCGACGAGCAGTGTAACAGTAACCTTACCTACTGTGTCCGATACTACCACCGTTACCCTTCCAACCACTTCTTGGACTAGCACCTTCTCCCTAACAGAGAGTGTTACCCTTTCTGTGCCCACAGGGACCTTTTCTGACACGCTTTCGTTCTCTGCTTCTGCGACGTTGTCTTATAGCAAGTCGTCGACCTCATCCTCGACCTTGAGTGCTACCCACAATTTCTTCAGCAACGTCACGGCCTCCGTGTCGCCCTCCAGCTACGTCGCCGGGCAGGAGGTGCGCTTCACGGTGTCCCTTCTCTTCGGTGCCGCCCCCGTCCGCTTCCTGAATGCCACCGCACGCTTCAAGGTCGTGGTGGCACCACCCGGTGCTGTCTTCACCTGCGACCTTGCCTCCTATGCGCAGGGCACCTCAGGTGTGGGGCATGACGACCACATCGAAGACCCTGCCTACCTCTCCACGGTGCACTTCACCGTGGCTGCGCCGCACCACACGCTCGACTACGCCGTGTGCTACAAGCACACCATCGACGAGGGGCTTGGCATTGCGAACCCTCCTTTCCAGCACTGGCAGTTTCTCGAAATAGGTGGCACCGTCGTGCAAAGGTCGCAGGCAAGCTACACGTGGTACCGCATCCCAACACCCACATCGGGTCAGTACGCAGTGGTGCAGCTGCTAGGGACAGAGGGGTGGAACTTCACGTACGCGGCGTCGCTGAGGTGCGGGAAGGGGAGCGGGAGGGAGGCTCTGTGGTGGTGTGGGTTCGGGGACAACTTGAAGCTGGTGCGAAAAGGCCAGGGGTGCACCGCGGAGAGGGAGCTGGGGGACAAGCGCACGTACTACGGCAGCCGACACGTCGAGGCGGATGGGAGCTGGGGGGTGGCGGCTGTGGACGGACTGCGGGAAGGAGCGACGGCAGGAGGGGTGGGGCTGTTCGGGACTCGCTTCTCGAATCCGCTGGTGGACAGGTGGTCGGAGCCAGGGGTTTACAGGCCCGAACCCGTTCCCTCCTTCGCCTCGTCTGCTTCCTTTGGGACCTACTCTGCCCCCGTGAAGGAGGCCTTTGTCTACGTCAGGCTTCCCATTGTGCCGAGCAGCAACAACAACAACGACAACAACAACATGATGAATGATGAATACGAAGTGTGCTTCTCCTCTCTGGAGGAGAGAAGGGGGCTTCGGGGGATGAACCAGTCTGTGGAATCGATACCCGTGTGGCGAAAGCTGGCACGGTGCGGGAACGCACGGCACTGCGAGACGGAGGATCCTCTGGGGACGGTGTTCCGCGTGGAGCGGGAGGAACTGGGGTGGTCGATGTTCGATCTCACCCCTGGGACGTGGGGCACCATGGTGTTCGACGACGGCGGGAGGGGCTCGCTGAGCAGGCGCCCTGTGAGCAGCCTCTCGATCCTGTCCAGGCGGCCTCTGAAGGGGAACGTCACCGCGAAGGCGTACTGGATCTCAGCAGGAGACGAGGAGGTGGCAGCCGCCCAGCACCAGCAACAACAACAACAACAACAAGGTGGTGACTTCTTCCGCATCGTTCCGAGGCGACACTTTGGGGAGAACGCGGAGGAGGTGACTGCGAACTACAGGAGCTCCCGGAAGACAGTCCTCGGGTCCTTTCCTTCTGTCGGGTGCTGGTTCACAGGGTTGGACGAGGGGACGGGTCGCGGGGATGGGACAGCACACAGTGGTCGACACGGCGGTTTTGCTGAGGAGGGGGCGGAGTACCCTTCCGGGAGTGCAGACCTCGGGAGGGACCCCACGCTGGTGTTGAGAGCTGGGGCGGAGGAGAGGAGGGAGGGGGACCAGGACAGGGTGACGACAAGCTTCTCCCCTCTGTGGGTCCCTGAGGAGGACACAGAGTGGCACGTCTGCTACTACCGCAGCTGTCAGTGGGTGGCGTCGCCTTGTGAGCGGAACAGTGGGCTCCGGGTGCTTCTGTGGCACGGGGAGGGATCCCTTCACACTGCAGGCGTCCCTACAAAATGGCTCCACCTCCTCACGACGGGAGGAAGCCCCCGTTCCCTGCAGGCAGCTACCCAGCTGAACGGGGTCTTGTGGCCTCTTCCTTTTCTTGCCGAAGCAATCCAGTCCTCTTCTCTTTCTGCGGCACAACAACACCAACAACAACAACAACAACAACAACAACAACAACAACAACAACAACAACAACAATCGTTGTACTCACCAGGGTACCTGCAGTGGTACATGAACGACACGAGGACGAACACCTACGGTCCCCTCATTGTGGAGACGAGGAACCGCACCCCTGAAGGGGGTCTCTTGGACTCGAGGGAGTGGAACCTGCAGCGTGCGTACGGTTTGCAAGACAGGGTGGAGAACACGAACGGGAGTGCTGTGAGGCTTGTGAGGGCAGGGCATCCCTGCGACTCCGTCTACTTCGAGGCGGCGACTGGAGAGAGCCTGGAGGCATGGGAAGAGGATGAGGAAGATGCAGCAAAGGGGAGGGCAGCTCGACTGAGGCGGGGTCTCGGGACGGAGAATCGAAACGGAGGCGAGGTGGAGTGCGACAGCGCGTCGGCGGGAACAGACGAGGCTGTGTGTGCTGGGTCCGGGAGGGACAGCCCGGGGACGAACTCTGTGGCCTACTACTTGGAGCTCCCCTCAAAAGGGCTGTACAGGGTGTGCCATCGAGCGCGGGGGTGGAACTGGAGGGTTGTGGGCCCCGCGGAGGTGGCCCCGCACAGCGGCTACGTGTTGGAGGGAGGCGGGGACAACGCGAACGAGAATGCGCTGCAGCGGTCCGGGTGGGAGAGTGGTGGCGAAGTTCGGCAGGAAGGAGGGGAGGTGTACCTCTCAATCACAGGAGACGCCCTTTCGTCTCTCTCCGTCACCTTCGAAGAGGAACGGGGTGGGATGGAGGCATTGTTCCTCCTCTTGGACGAGGGCTTCTCTGGGTCTGTAGGGAGGCGGTCTCTCTGCGAAGGAGGTTGCAGCTCCTCTGCTGACGTGTTCCGAATCGTCCCCGAAGAAGAAGAAGAAAAAGAAGAAGAAGGAACCACAGACCACCACCACCTCCTCCTCCCACAGCAACGTCGGAAGCGCCACACATGCGATGTGAACCCTCAGAACTGGAACGAGCGAACGGGGGACACGCACCTGTCCCTGTACTGCGAGGATGAGGGTGGGAGCGGGCTGCGGCGGCGGCCGTGTTCCGACGGGCTGTCGGCGGTGTGGGCGGAGTCGCTGCTGTCGGCGGTGGCGGCGTCGGCACCGCGTCTCTACGACGACATCGTCCCCTTCGACTCGACCCAGTTCAGCGTGCGCGGGGTGGCAGCAGTCTTGAACCTCCCCGACTACAACCCTGCGGCGGGGAGCTCTAACTCCTACAGGCTGTGCTACAAGCAGTTCGCAAGCTGGAATTGGATCACCCTCAACGCAACCTTGACTGTGCGACAGCCTACTTTCGCTGTCACGAGCCCGTACAGCACTCCATTGCTTGCTGGTGAGCTGCAGCTCTTCGAAGTCAAACTACACTCCTTCAAGTATAGCGAGATATGGAAGTTCCATGCAAAGCTGGTAAAGGTGGAAGGGTGGGATAATGACAATTGTTTGAAGGCTCCTAGCGGCGGAGAGGCTTCTGAGTGGGGCGCGTACACGACGCATGCACGGAGGGGGAAAGCCGACGAATATGCAAATTTTTATTTACCAGTACCTCTAGTGGAAGGAGAGTACATCCTGTGTGTACAGGTGCGTGTTAATGGACAAGGCGACGACAGCATGTCTTGGTACAGACACAGCCCCACACGACCGTACTCATATCTCGTTATGGACAACAGTGTCCGATGGTACGTGGACGAGCACAACACACCTGTGAATCAAGGCATGCTGTCTGTGCAGCTCTTGCGCTGTGATGTAACGGCCACGAATTGCACTGAGAGGCTTTCGGGAAACCTCTTCGACACAAGCCCTGACACTGACATAGTGAAAGTCCTCAATTGGACACAGCAATGTGGTGATGTTGAGGCCCAACACGTTGGTAGAGAACACCGCCTCTTCACAACAGATCTGGGTCCTAGTGACGGACCCGCTGTAGCGGCAACGTTCACCGTGGCCCTGCCAAGGACAGCCGACGATCTAGTTGCTGTGTACAAGATATGCGTGAAAACTGTCTTCCCCAACAAAGGCAGAGTTTGGGTGGAAGCCAATCAACACCCTGCGCTAGGGACGCAAATCACCGACGCTGAAGGAAAGAGCAAATTCATCACGAGGCCTGCTCTCCTCTCAGGATGGAGGATCCGCACTGAACTGCGTCCCTTGACAGTATTGGTGACGTCGCCCAGCCATGTCGTGCTCTCTTCCGGTGGCACAACCCAGTTCGTCTCCGCCCCAGACACGAGCCACCCCTCATCAATCCCCAGCTACGGCTTCCTTGTTAGGTTATACCCCACCACAGCTTCCCTCACCTCTGTGATCGGTTCGCACAATACTTTTAAACTGGTTCGTGTGTCTGAAGCCACCGCCCTCACATGGCAGGACACCTCTACCTGGTCTGTCCACCCTCGTAGCTGTCATAACCCAGGTGTCATCTCTGCTGGAAACGAGCAGTCCTGCAGTCCTGCCTTGGGTCTCTGCCCGTCTGTTAGTAACATCTCTGGTGCGGGTGACGTCAGCATCTTGTTCCAAACCCCGATGGACACAGGGGCCTATATCTTATGCTATAAGACGGCAACAAGTGCGTGGCTATGGCTGCAAGCAGACGAGGGAGATGAAGCAATCGTAACCCAGCCCTCTCGTTTGGAGATGGTTGTCTCTGGTAAGACAAACATCACTGTCTACGACCTCTACTCGATGGAGGGCCGGGACGGTGCAGGCGTGCCTATGTCGACATGGTGCAAAGGTGTGGGCGGTGTTGCAGGGCTGGACTGTGCTGAGATGAACAAAGCAGGGGACACAGGTTATGCATCGGACTTGGTGTCAGTGGTCAGAAGTAATGAAGTGTGTAAAGTACCTTCCAGCGGGCCACTGGGTACAGCCCGAGGACCACCTGACTGGTACAGAACGACAAGCCTGGGAAATGAAACAATTGCGGTGATCAAAACCGAACCTGCTCTGGCACTGCCCCCTGCAGGCGTGGACGGGGGCGACGACTTTAAGATTTGTGTGTACAAGGCAGGTGATGCTTTAGGCTTCACTCAAGGTCACCTCCTCCGAAGGGGACTAACCTATCAGCTGTTCAACAGGGATATTGATGTGCGGAGTGGCGGCGGGACGTCCTACTGGCGCGACTCATCGGTCTCCCTTGGCACGCAGCTTCTAGTGACCCGCAACACCCAAGGGACGGTCGCCTCAGGTACTGTGGTGATCTATGATGTCATGCTGGGAAGGAACGGGGTCAGAGTGACAGGGGAGCAAAGGAACCCTGTTACCGTTGAAAAGTGTCTGGATAGTCTCTGCATCACTACAGCGCCTTCAAGTGACACAAGCTTCGACATCAGCAACATAGCAGAAAGTACAGGATGCCATGCCGACAATTCATCTGACTTTGCTTGGGACCCATCAGGGCTCTCTCAGTTCCTACGAGACGGCAGCGTGCGGTACCACATCAAGTACACGTCAAGATGCCCATCTGGCGGATGTGGGTTTCTCTTTCGCACGGTGCTGGCGAGCGGTACCGTGATTTCAAGCAAGCCGCAATGGTTGGGCATCGACACAAGGCCGCCCAATGAAGTGAGGCTGACAACAACGCAGTGCGTGCACAACACAGAATGCAGAGTGCTGATAGAGACATATGTGAATGGTGTGAGGGAGTACGCCCCCCTTGGGGAGCTTATCGTCACGCCTTCACGATCTATGGGCATTGCAAGCAACACAGTGCTCCCCTTCCTGCAGGCTTCGTATGAGGTCGGTGGGCGTGTGGTGTACATCCTAGTTCCCCGGTTGAATGTAGGTTATGACGAGTCGCGTGTTTCCCTCAGCGTTGCTTTCAGTGGTCTGACGATGAACTTCAGCATAGCTGTTGCCCGCAGAGACTTATCCCATGCTGTCTTCGACAGTTATGTCCCCGTCCCTGATGGAGGCGGCTCCACCACATGGACTCCTGCACTTGATGTGAGTTATCTTAAAGCGGGTAAAATGTACCGTTTTGTTATCAAAGCCTACACGAGCACAGGTGACCGCATCTTCCCGCCAGACATTTTAAGCCAGTGGACCGTGCGTGGTGTTGCGCCTTTGCAAAATGCGATACTGAACGCCACCGGTGGCGTGCTGGCCTCGTCGCCGTTCAGCAGCGATCCCGCATCTGGGTGTTATTACGTGGAGTTCAGGATGCTTAACAACAGGGGTTGCGCTCGGGGCGTCGGGTGCTTGCTGACATGGGTTTTGGAAAAGCCGCTGAAAACCTCACTCGCATTGACTGTCACGACAACCGTCAGAGTGGAGGGGACACAGATCAGAGCGTATGCACCGACTGGAACGACGGCGCGTATCGACGAAGGAGTCGATGTAACCATAGAGGCAGGGGACCTAATCGAAGGGGAGTGGTTCGTTGACGAGTACTCCCACAGCATGGTGTACGGCACTCTGGAACGCGACGATGTGTACATTCTGCCAGACGACACTAGAGACTTCGCATGTGTCCTAAGCGCCCCCTGTGTGCCTGGATACTACAGCAGTACATTCACCCTCCGCACGAACCGCCCTTGCGCAGGTTGTGTGGCGCATTTTTTTAATACCAATGGGGCAGGGCCTGGGGAGCTTGCCTTCAACCTTACTTCTGACCCTGTTCGCATTTCCTGCCAACCGGAGGTCGCTATCTTTCCAATCACTTCGACAACGTCGCTGTTCTTTTCCTTCTTTGTCACCCTCGTGTCCATCCCTAACCCGACAATCCTTGTTCGGCAGGATGCCGTTGTGGACTTGCACCTTTCCCAGCTGGTGGACAGCGGGTATGGAGTGGCTGGTAGCAGCGTTTTTGCCGTGCTCAAGGTACCTGTGACAAAGGGCAAAAGCACTGTGTCCAACATACAGCTAGTAGCCACCAAAGCTGGCAAACCTATCCACAATGACACTGTCACATTCGCTTTTTATGGAGAAGGCCTCGGTTGGTGCAACACCACTGCAACCGTGTCAGTGTTGTCTATGGACAACATCCCCCTGCATCTCATCGAAAGGACAACTATTTCCGTAGATATAGACCCTGCCGTAGAGGTAGAGCCAGGCAGGTTCAGGGTGACGAGGTCGATGCTTGCAGATGGTGTACAGCTGACGATCTCCTTTTCTGATGGGGTGGCAAGGAACTTCACGGTGCATGACAATACAAGAGCGGAGCTGGCATGGAAGTACGATGGCAACACATTGCTCTGGTCGACAGATGGGCTGCAGCTGTCGTCTCCGCAGGACAGGACACCTCTTCACACGTTCAATGGAGACACGTTCACCTATGGCAGTGCCGTGGTGATGTTCACCACAGCAGCACCTTTGGCAAATAAGGGTCTGGGTTCTGCCAAGCTTCTATTCACTGCGAACAGCAGGTCGCCACTGCGGGACGGCAGCTTTATGGTGTGCGGTGGTGAGATATGTACTACGCTGACGCTCTCCATTGTACCCGATGAACCTTGGGCGGATAGGAAAATCGAGGCACGCTGGCACAACACGCCCGCATCCCTGAGCACGCTGACTCCACTGTGTGTCAACGGAACAACTCTCAACGTGTTCGAGGCTGCTATGGCATACAGACTGTCCGACCCCTCTGTGTGGTACCTCCACTACGAGGAGACCCTGCCCTTCGGCATTGCTCTGGACGGTGTCGTGATGAACTCAACACAAAGCTCCGGGGGGCTGGCTTCGCTGCAGCTCAACGCCCCTGACGCAGTCTTGGGGGCCATTATCCTCATGGTCCTTGATCCCCCATACCCCATCAAAGCAAGCACACAGCTGCAGGCTTCGTGGGTGAACCCGCACGAAGAGCAATACACAGATTTCACCATTTTGCAGCAGGTTACTTACTCCGGAGAGTGTCCTCTCGCCTCCACCCACCCCTCAACCCATGATCACTATCGTCATTATCCTCCCGAAATCCCTGGTCTCTCGTGGTCTTATTCCCAGATAACTGTAGGCACACCAACGCCCTTCCAGTCTGTCGTTAAGACAACTTCTGACGAGCAGGCATGGACTTTTAATTCCATGGTCCGTGTTAGCAGGGCCCTCACAACCCAGGGGTGCAACCATGGAGGAGACGTGAAAGTCTACACGTTGGTCCCTTCTGGTTTCGTCTTATCCACCGACAACATGGTACCAATGGTGCACGGTGTCTCCACATCATGGGTGAGCTTCATGACACCTTGCGAGAAGTGTACGCTGCGGTTCGACCTGTGCTACTCGAGCGGTGTGTCAGGTGCGACGTGTCTGGAGGAGCCTGTGGAGTGGACTGCGAGGGATCGGAGGCCTGTGTTGGGGAACCGGATCCAGTTCACGAAGCCGTTCACGGTTCGGGGGCGGCGGGCGGGGGCGGTCGAGGTGGTGCGGCAGGAGCTCCCTGGGGTCTCGGTCGGGGAGCGGGTGCGGGAAGCGGGTGTGGTGGTGGCGGTGCAAGAGGTGCGGGTAGGAGAAGAGTTCGAGGTGCGGTTGGAGGCGGTGCAGCACTTTGGGGAGAGGCGGTGGTCTGTGAAGGTGGAGGGGGTGGCTGTGGTCGTGGAGGTGGAGAGCCGATGGGAGGGGACAGGCTCGGACGGGAGCAGGGAGCTTCGGTACGGGAACGGGGGGTTTGTGCGGGGAGGGGCGGAAGGAAGGACGTGCGGGGAGGGGATCCCCGAGAAACAAGGGCGCCTTCGGGTGGGGCCCTCTGTGGACCCTGTTCTCCGCTTTCTGTACACGCGCCCCTGCAGTCTGTGCAGTGTGTGGATTCATTACGAGGTCCTTGGTGACGGGAAGGACAGAATGGCTGGGGCCTTCCGTCTCATGGGCCCTGCACACGTTCCCCTTGCTGTGAAGGTCACAACATGCTCCTCCAAGTGGGCCCTCGCTCCCGGTGCCCCCAGGACAAGGTGGCGCAGAAGGCCATTCTCCCTCTCTATGTGGAGGGTCGATGGCAATGGCCACCCCAGCTGGACAAGCATACCCGCGGATACTACTGTGGGCAACCAGGTGGGAAACGGTGCTGGTGACCTCATCACGCTGCTGAGGAACGGGTCGACAGAGGGTGTAACCACGGCACTCTTCAGGTCTGAGCGCGCATGTTTCAGGTGTGTGCTATTATTTGACAACATTGGAGTGCCTGTTCGGATAGACACGGAAGCTACTCACCTGAGAGTGCTGAACGCTTCAGGGGCGTTGATGGTGTATGCCGCTGATGAGAATGGCGACAGGGACTTCACAATGAACACAAAGCTTACGGTGCAGCCACCGCTTGTGATATCCAATGGAGACATGGTGATGGGCTACGCGGAGGTGATGGTGAATCTAAGCGGACCGGGCCTTGAGGTGCCTGTGGTAATAGACGCGACGGCGGGACTGAAAACCCTGCCAGGACCGCTAACTGTTTCGTGGAATGTACCATTCGAAGATGTGATAGTGGTGCCTGGATGCGATGTGCTGCGGGAAGGTGATATCTGCCGTGTGGAGGTACAAGTGAAGGGTGCTGGTGGTGCGTTGAGCAGGGACTTTGACGGCATGCGTAGTGCGCTCGATGGCTCGTGTAGTTGTGCTGTCCTGCACATGAATGAACTTGGTAGCATTAAATCAGGCATCGCTCTGTTGGATCTAGTCACCACAGACTTGAGCCAATCGTCATGCAGCTGCAGCATTTCCGTATCCATCATGTCGCTCACGAATAGCACGCTGCATGTGGCTTACTTTGATATAGTCACCTCAAAGACGCTGCAAGCGGTTTGGAAGATCACCCACCCTGCACCGTTAGTGGTGGTCTCTGGGCAGTCCACCAGCCTCACCCTTGTTGGGTACGATCAGACTGGCACCATCCCACGCCGTGCGATCCCTCCTTCCTTATCCTCACTTCTTGTGTTCCTCCCTGTGGGCTGTTTCAATACAACGTCGGTCGCTGTCGTTGGAGAATCATATGTAGTGACTGGTGCTTTCAACAGAACATGTGTTCGTTTGGCAAACGTCGAAGGCCTTGGGTACCCACTGCTGCCGGTGAATGTTCTGGCCACAGGCCCCGTTTATAATTACACGCTGGCCTTCCACAAGAGGAGAGGAGGCGACGAAGCGATCCTCATCACCGCCGTCGACGACAACGGTGACACAGCACCCGTTCATGAACAGACAGAACTGTCCGTCAGGACCAGCGATGGCACAGTCCACAAGATGGGGGTCAGTCTAACTAACGGAACCGGCGAAGTATGGGTAGGCCAGATCGCAAAAACATTAAGTACAGAAGGCAGCAGCATGGAAATCGCTGCGAACAACGGTACATGGCACAGAGTGAAGTACACCGCAGAGGGAGAGGCGATAGAAGTTTTGTCCGAAGGAGAATACGTATGGGGGTACGGGGTGTGGTACAGCTTGAAGGTGGTGGACAGGTACGGGAACGCTGCCAGAAACCTCATCGTAAGCGTGGCCGACACAGGTGTACCTTGTTTGCAACACCCAATGACGTGCATGCCGAGGGTGCTTTTTGAGGGTTCGGGGGGGGAAACATCGGCGATCGTGGTTGCGAGTACCGGTGCATGGGAAGGGTATCTTCACATCCCTCCACCGACACCCCTTCAAACTGAGGCTGTGAGGTTCCTTCTCTCGGGTGTCGGGTTCGCGAATTCAATGACTATCACACTCCGCATAGCGGAGGTCTTGAACATCACGCAGCAGTGCGGGGACGGTGCGTGTTCCTTTCGAATCGCTGTCCTTGATATCTATGGGGTACCTCTTTATGGTGACTCTGTCTCGAACATCACATATGAGGCATACTGCGTGTCGAAACCAAACATCATAGTGAGCCCCGCGGATGGAAACGGTGTAGCTGTAGAACCGCAGGCCCACCCACTCACCCGTGGTGTGGTTGAGCTCCCAGAACTTCGCGCCAGCGCGTTCTGCGAAGTCGCAGAAGTCGTCTTCGAGGAAGGAAAGACAAACAAGCACGGGGTTTGGAAGGGGGCCATCGGTGACAACACCAGCAGCCCATCGGTCGGACAGTCAGTGGTCCGCGGAAATGCGGAAATGGGCACGTTCTCAACAGCCATTTGGCGGAGCGTGGCAAACGGTATCAACACAACACAGTTGGAAGAAGCGCTGTTTAAAGTAGCAGGGAAAGGCGCTTTGCACGTCACCGTGGGTGACATCTGCGCCGTTTCTCGAGTTTCACAGCAAACCACGGAATGTATCACTGCCAGGGAAACGCCTACAACTTCGGTTCTTTTGTCGCGTGTTGCGGTTGTGGCGAGCTTTGAAGTCGTTCTCTTTGTTATGACGGACACCGAGTCTTTCATCGATGACTTTGGGGCCAGGGTCTATGCCGACCTGCACAGCATGGAATCTGTTTTGTTTTCTGTCGGTGTTTCCCTTTCTGCACATGAGGCGTTGAACTTAACTATTGATACCGCTCCTGTGTCCCTTCCCACCACCGTTCCCTCAACTTCTGTTCCCTCAACTACTGCTCCCTTGGTCACCTCAGTTCCCTCTTCGCACCCCACATCTCCACCTTTGTGGAGTACGCCAATTCCGTACCCTGTCGGTAATGTTACTCCTGTCTACGATACCTCTCCTTTGGACTCTGCATCTACAGTGCTTCCATCTTGGACCCTTTCAATCAGTATTGCATTTACACTTCTGTTAATCTTTTAGAGAAATCTGTGCACGGAGGGTGAGGGTTTGCCAGTAACCTGCCATGTTGCTTCCGCACCATTGGGGGGGTCTGGTCACGTTCACCCCTTTCCCTCCCCTCTCTTTCCCGTCCCATTTTTTGTTTATAAAGATATAGATCGGCTTTCATGTTCTTTCTTTTGGGGTTTTCACAGTTTTCAAGCACTAAGACAGACAATAAACACACCCTAAAGGCCCCCGGGATGGTTAGATGTGGCGGGCGTTGGTGGTATGGGTGGTGTGCGTGGAGTGCGCAGTGGGGCAGACTGCAACAACAACACAGACGATAGGGACAAGAACAGAGAGCAGCACGGTGACAATGTGGACTGGTACGGAAAGTGCTTCAGTGACAGTAGGGACGGAGACAGTATCTGTGTCTCTAGAAACTGGATCCACAACAGTTACGATAGACACAGGGACGGCATCACAAACTGTTACAATGGGGACAGGAAGTGTGACTGCAACGTTGCCTACTGAGACCGCATCCCTGAGTGAAACCACGAGCATGACTATGGAAACAGGGACGGAGACGGTATCGATTTCAAGAACGAGCACGGAGTCCTTGACGGGATCTGATTCTTTATCCGCGACGGAGACAACGACTTTGTCCATGCCCACGGCGTCTGCCAGTGCCACAGCAACCGGTTCTATCTCCATAGTTACAGGCACCGTCACGTTTTCGACTTCCTTGACTGACACGTACACCATCACGGTCCCTACGGACACTGCCTCGCAGTCGTCCAGCGGCACGTTCACGCTTTCCCTCTCACTCCCTACCTCTACTCTAAGCAGTACAGATACCAGCACCTTCTCCATGTCACTGCCCACGGCAACGTCGTCTGGTACCTACTCTCTGACAAGCACTGTCACGGCAACCCTAGCCACGGCGACTGAAAGTACCACAATAACGCTCCCTACATCGACTGCGTCGAAGTCCCTGTCGTTTTCCCTCTCTGCGTCAGTGTCTGCAACTATAGAAACGGGGACCGACAGTGTGACACAGAGTCTCACAGCCTCATTCACGTTGTCTGTGAGTCTTACCCTGCCGACGGTTTCAAGCACAGCCACCGTCAGTGAGACGGCCAGCATGTCATTAACCTTGCCCACTGCGAGTTCGACACTTTCCGAGACACACAGTCTGACGGAGACACACACGGGCAGTTTATCGGGCACGGCAACGGTTACTTTAACCTTACCTACTGTCACGCAGTCTTCATCTGCCACGTACAGCTTGACGGACACCTTCACGTTGACCCTCTCGCTGCCCACGGAGACGCTGTCGGGGACACTTACACTCCCGACCGTTACCCTCAGCAAGAGTTTGAGGACCGGCACAGTAAGCATCAGTGACTCGTTCACCTTGACATTGCCCACAGGCACGGTGTCGGGGACGGAAACCTTGACCACGTCGTTGACGCTGCCCACCGCTACTGAATCCTTATCAGAGTCGTTGTCGCAGACCTTGTCCCTCACACACACCGGCACAATGACTCTCCCTACAAGTACGTATACAGACTCGTTGTCGCTGACAAGCAGCCTGACGGAGACCGCTACTCTTACGTTAAGTTTGCCAACAAGCTCTTCTACAGTCTCGCTCTCCAGCACGGTGACTGTGTCTGAGTCACAGACGCTCTCGTTGACGATGCCCACGGCAAGTAACACCTTCTCGTTGACGGAAACCTTCACTGGCAGTCTGTCTCTCCCCACAGTTACGGTCACTGCGACGCCTACTGTTTCTTCGACCCGCAGTGTGTCAGGGTCGCTGACAGAGACTTTCAGTATCACAGTGCCTACTAGGACAGAGAGCTACAGCTTGACAGACACGTATTCGTTCACTGAGACCTTTTCGCTGACGCGTTCAATAAGCTACACGATGCCTACGGCGACAGGGAGCTACACCGTCTCGGGGAGTTTTTCTGTGTCGCTTACTACGACGTACACCTTGTCGATCCCCACGAGGAGCGAGTCCTCAAGTGCGACGTTCTCGGGTAGTTTGTCGAATACCTTCAGCTTGACAGAGTCGCAGTCCCTCACGCACAGCTATTCGGGGTCTCTTACTGGAACCTATTCGCTGTCGCTACCGACACGCACCGTTTCCATAACGTTGCCCACAAAGACGGAATCTGCTACAGAGACACTGTCAAGGTCGCTGACTATAGAAACGGGGACTGCGTCAGTAGTACTGCCGACGGGTACGTACTCGAGCACCTACACGCTGACGAAGTCAGACACCTTCTCGGCATCTATCACACACCAGCTAACGGGGACGGATACCTTCACAGTGACAACAACGGCGACGCTGCCGACAAGCAGTGCCACAGCGTCCTTTACGTTGCCCACGGGCACCGCATCGGCTTCGATGACCTTCCCCACAAGCAGTGCTACTGTGTCTTTGACGCTTACTAGCACTTACACAGTGCCGACAGAGACACAGTCTACTTCGCTGACTTCTACCTTCAGCGTGTCTCTGTCCCTTCCCAGTGCCACGCTTACAGGGTCACCAACCTTTTCTCTGTCGTTGTCACCCACCTACACCCTCTCGGCAACAGATTCCATCTCCTTAACTGACTCTATGACGCTTCTCTCCCATTCCAACTACACCTCTTATATCGAACCCCCTACGTATGTCTCGGGGCAAGAGGTGCGTCTCAAGGTGTCTGCAACGATAGCTTCTGAGGCGGTGAAAAGGTTCGATACGAACGTCACATCAGCTACCGTCGGGACTATCTTCCTCAAGGTGCATGCGCATAGCAAGTACCGTGGACATGACTGTGATTTATACGAAAAGACAGGAGTCTCTTTGTTCCACTCCAGCATGGTTGGTGTCGCTACTGACGTTGAGCATGACACAAACATAGTGGGGAGCGTCTTCTTCACCTTTCCCGCACCTTTAGTGCCGTACGTAGTGTGTTTTGAACATATTATGTCGGAGTTCTGGGATGTCGCCCCTCTACGAGGCTGGCATCCTCTTGAAATTACATTCCTCACTAAACCGCCTTCCTACATCCAGCAGGCCCTTCCAAGCTACACGTGGTACCGCATCCCAACACCCACATCGGGTCAGTACGCAGTGGTGCAGCTGCTAGGGACAGAGGGGTGGAACTTCACGTACGCGGCGTCGCTGAGGTGCGGGAAGGGGAGCGGGAGGGAGGCTCTGTGGTGGTGTGGGTTCGGGGACAACTTGAAGCTGGTGCGAAAAGGCCAGGGGTGCACCGCGGAGAGGGAGCTGGGGGACAAGCGCACGTACTACGGCAGCCGACACGTCGAGGCGGATGGGAGCTGGGGGGTGGCGGCTGTGGACGGACTGCGGGAAGGAGCGACGGCAGGAGGGGTGGGGCTGTTCGGGACTCGCTTCTCGAATCCGCTGGTGGACAGGTGGTCGGAGCCAGGGGTTTACAGGCCCGAACCCGTTCCCTCCTTCGCCTCGTCTGCTTCCTTTGGGACCTACTCTGCCCCCGTGAAGGAGGCCTTTGTCTACGTCAGGCTTCCCATTGTGCCGAGCAGCAACAACAACAACGACAACAACAACATGATGAATGATGAATACGAAGTGTGCTTCTCCTCTCTGGAGGAGAGAAGGGGGCTTCGGGGGATGAACCAGTCTGTGGAATCGATACCCGTGTGGCGAAAGCTGGCACGGTGCGGGAACGCACGGCACTGCGAGACGGAGGATCCTCTGGGGACGGTGTTCCGCGTGGAGCGGGAGGAACTGGGGTGGTCGATGTTCGATCTCACCCCTGGGACGTGGGGCACCATGGTGTTCGACGACGGCGGGAGGGGCTCGCTGAGCAGGCGCCCTGTGAGCAGCCTCTCGATCCTGTCCAGGCGGCCTCTGAAGGGGAACGTCACCGCGAAGGCGTACTGGATCTCAGCAGGAGACGAGGAGGTGGCAGCCGCCCAGCACCAGCAACAACAACAACAACAACAAGGTGGTGACTTCTTCCGCATCGTTCCGAGGCGACACTTTGGGGAGAACGCGGAGGAGGTGACTGCGAACTACAGGAGCTCCCGGAAGACAGTCCTCGGGTCCTTTCCTTCTGTCGGGTGCTGGTTCACAGGGTTGGACGAGGGGACGGGTCGCGGGGATGGGACAGCACACAGTGGTCGACACGGCGGTTTTGCTGAGGAGGGGGCGGAGTACCCTTCCGGGAGTGCAGACCTCGGGAGGGACCCCACGCTGGTGTTGAGAGCTGGGGCGGAGGAGAGGAGGGAGGGGGACCAGGACAGGGTGACGACAAGCTTCTCCCCTCTGTGGGTCCCTGAGGAGGACACAGAGTGGCACGTCTGCTACTACCGCAGCTGTCAGTGGGTGGCGTCGCCTTGTGAGCGGAACAGTGGGCTCCGGGTGCTTCTGTGGCACGGGGAGGGATCCCTTCACACTGCAGGCGTCCCTACAAAATGGCTCCACCTCCTCACGACGGGAGGAAGCCCCCGTTCCCTGCAGGCAGCTACCCAGCTGAACGGGGTCTTGTGGCCTCTTCCTTTTCTTGCCGAAGCAATCCAGTCCTCTTCTCTTTCTGCGGCACAACAACACCAACAACAACAACAACAACAACAACAACAACAACAACAACAACAACAACAACAATCGTTGTACTCACCAGGGTACCTGCAGTGGTACATGAACGACACGAGGACGAACACCTACGGTCCCCTCATTGTGGAGACGAGGAACCGCACCCCTGAAGGGGGTCTCTTGGACTCGAGGGAGTGGAACCTGCAGCGTGCGTACGGTTTGCAAGACAGGGTGGAGAACACGAACGGGAGTGCTGTGAGGCTTGTGAGGGCAGGGCATCCCTGCGACTCCGTCTACTTCGAGGCGGCGACTGGAGAGAGCCTGGAGGCATGGGAAGAGGATGAGGAAGATGCAGCAAAGGGGAGGGCAGCTCGACTGAGGCGGGGTCTCGGGACGGAGAATCGAAACGGAGGCGAGGTGGAGTGCGACAGCGCGTCGGCGGGAACAGACGAGGCTGTGTGTGCTGGGTCCGGGAGGGACAGCCCGGGGACGAACTCTGTGGCCTACTACTTGGAGCTCCCCTCAAAAGGGCTGTACAGGGTGTGCCATCGAGCGCGGGGGTGGAACTGGAGGGTTGTGGGCCCCGCGGAGGTGGCCCCGCACAGCGGCTACGTGTTGGAGGGAGGCGGGGACAACGCGAACGAGAATGCGCTGCAGCGGTCCGGGTGGGAGAGTGGTGGCGAAGTTCGGCAGGAAGGAGGGGAGGTGTACCTCTCAATCACAGGAGACGCCCTTTCGTCTCTCTCCGTCACCTTCGAAGAGGAACGGGGTGGGATGGAGGCATTGTTCCTCCTCTTGGACGAGGGCTTCTCTGGGTCTGTAGGGAGGCGGTCTCTCTGCGAAGGAGGTTGCAGCTCCTCTGCTGACGTGTTCCGAATCGTCCCCGAAGAAGAAGAAGAAAAAGAAGAAGAAGGAACCACAGACCACCACCACCTCCTCCTCCCACAGCAACGTCGGAAGCGCCACACATGCGATGTGAACCCTCAGAACTGGAACGAGCGAACGGGGGACACGCACCTGTCCCTGTACTGCGAGGATGAGGGTGGGAGCGGGCTGCGGCGGCGGCCGTGTTCCGACGGGCTGTCGGCGGTGTGGGCGGAGTCGCTGCTGTCGGCGGTGGCGGCGTCGGCACCGCGTCTCTACGACGACATCGTCCCCTTCGACTCGACCCAGTTCAGCGTGCGCGGGGTGGCAGCAGTCTTGAACCTCCCCGACTACAACCCTGCGGCGGGGAGCTCTAACTCCTACAGGCTGTGCTACAAGCAGTTCGCAAGCTGGAACTGGATCACCCTTAACGCAACCTTGACTGTGAAGGAAAATGTGTTGATGCGGATGGAGCACCCGAAGGAGAAGGGAGAGGTTGGCGCGCAACCGCTACTGGGTGGCACCGTGCAAAGCTTCAGAGTATCGCCTTTCAAAGCAAGTCATCTGGTCGGGTTCATGGCGAAGCTTGTAATGGTGCGGCACGTGGACAATGACAACTGCCTCGGGCCAGGTGGAGGGACAGAAGCACAACCTGTCATAGTAACCAATAACTTCACTGCACTGGAACAGGAAGTGCTGCAATTCACACTGATGACACCCTCAGAAGGCGGCGAATACCTGATGTGCCTGAGGCTTGATGGAACCATGTCATGGTACGTGCCGAGATCTGCGAGCAGCAGGTACACTTATGACGTCAGGGATAACCACGTAAGGTGGCGGGTCACCAAAGGCAACGTCCCTGTGAACCAGGCCACAGTACAAGTTATGATCTCAATCCTTGATAGTGCGATCGACACCTTGGCAGACAGTGTGAAAATAGTGACAGTGAAGTCTCAATGTGAAAAAGGCATTGAGATCAGCACGGCCCCTTTGGTGCTAGGTCCGGTCAAGGGTCTGGTACATGAGGCGGAAGTCTCTGTCTCCTTCCCAAGCACGCCCGGCAACGTGGCTGCTGTGTATAAAATATGTCTGAATTCAATTTTTTATGGCGACAGGGCGTGGGTGGAAGCATCGCAACGGGCATTTGTATCGAACGACACTGCGGTGTACCTTCGCGGTCCAGCAGGCATGTCGAGCTTCATCACCAAGCCCAGCGTCTATGAGCACTGGGTGGTCACCACTACGCAACTGCTTCGAGCAGGTCTCACCACCCTCCCTATGGAAAACCTCTTCACGACCTCTCTGCCTTTTCTGTACATCAAGACCTACGAACCAATCGCCCCTGCAGTGCTTACCGGTATCATCGTCGCCTTTGTTGGGGACAACCTCCCGTGTGACGCAGGGCAGGTGGCCGTCACCACCCTTACATTCAATGCTGTTGAGCTTCGGTTGTATCTCAAAACGAACCTACCCCTGGTGCCTGGAAGGTACAGAATATGCCTCAGAGAAAGCAAGCTCTCGCCCTGGATCTCGCTCCCAGGCTCCAGCGCTCGTTACATCGACGTCCTCCCGTTGAAAATATTCGCCGAGATCCACGCAGACACCTCTACTGTGTTGCTGTACGACCTGAACATTGATGGCGCTACGTGGTGTGGACATGTGAGCAACTGTACTTATCAGGAGTACGTGACTGATCTCATGCAAATCAAGAGTAAAGGGCAGTTGTGTGTGCTGCCAACCACGCCGCCATTGGGGAGTATCGACGGACCGCCGGAGTGGTATCAAACAGCACCCGGTAGTGGTCTCCCCGAGGTAGCGAAAGTAGCTGACGTAGTGCTCCCGATTCAAGGCGAAGTCAGTCTGTGCTTATTTAAGATATCGACCAGTGGCGTTGGCGAAGGCTTGTATCATGTGCCCATGCTGGACAGGGGGAAGCCGTACTGGAGCAGACCGGGCAGCGTGCTGCCGGAAGTTTGGGCGACCGCATTGTTCAACACCACGGCACCCCTCCCGCACGGCAGCCCTGCGTCCTTTTCCGTCACCGTGACGGGGGTCCCGCCTGGTGAGGTTGTGACTGTGCTGCGTTGTGACACAGAGCTCTGCGAAAACCCCACCGACCCCTTCTCCCCATCTGCCTTTGAAGTGACCAACCAAGTGCAGCCTGCGTGCCATGCGCCTCAGGAGTACGATGAACCGCACAACAACCTCCGAGCACGCACGAACAATGACGCCGTTACTTTTGTTCTTGCTATACAGACCCGCTGCCCTGCCTTTGGCTGTGGGGTGAGGTTTGCCATTCAGCAGACCCTGGTCCGCTCGGCCGCTCATTGGTGGTCGCTTGAGACACGTCTCCCCGACAGCGTGATTGTGAACCACCACCTGCACATTAAACCCAACCATCCTGATGGACTGCAGTGTGCTGTTGTAGAAGATGCCTGCGGATCCGTGTTCTGCATTATTGGTGTGCCTTGCATGGTGGATGTCCTTGCATTCTCGCGGAATCTTGTCCTGAGGAACCCGTCCATCGACTTGGAAGTGATCTGCAAGGATCCGGAGTTTCCAGAGTACGTGCCATGGGGCCCTGCTGGCAATGCATCGTACATAGTGGTGGAACCTGCCGACGCGCAGCACGTTGTGCTGCGGTGTATGCTGCGATACCAGCCAGAGATGTGGGTCGTAGTCGAGGTGATGTGGCAACCGAGAGCTGTTGAGAGTGTGGAGCTGCTGGCGATACAAGGACCCGGCGAGGTTCCTGTCGTGTCGTTGACCAAAAAGGATGGTCATTGGGTGTGTTCAGACTACATCCAAGCAAGGGAGTGGTACACGCTGAGCTACTCGACACTGGATATAGAAGGCCACCCCTTCCGAGCAGACGACGTGGTAACGGCCACAATCCGCGACGCCGACAACTTGGTGAACGTTGTCCAGGGGACGGGGGCCTGGGCAGGGTCCTTGCAATTCTCCGTTGACAGCAACGTGGGATGCGAACGTCGTGAAGGTGGGTGTTTTGTAACATTCAGCTGGCTCGACCGAACAGCAGTATTGCTGATGATCGTACGTGTGGTGGGAACGTCTGTAAGAGTGAGCAGCAGCAACACCAAAGCCCCTCTATCACGCGGAATCAATGTGGTGGCACAAGTCGGAGAGTGGTGCGGGGGCGGGTGTTGGATGCCTGATGAATACCACTACGGCAGCATCTATACCATGCTCGTGTCTCCATGGTCTGAGAACGGTGTGGTGAGCCAGTCGGGGTTCAGCCTGGTGACCGACAAGGACAATCCTTTGAACGAGAACGAGATCATATTATACCCCTTAGAATGGTCGGAAGAGGAGGGAGTGCTATCTGCGAGCTGGACGTTTCATGCGTCCGGCGAGTGCACCGACTGCGAGGTGCACTTCCACTCCACGTGGGGAGCCAACCCAACGGACATATCAGGCGTGTTGTACTTTACCTTCACGAACGAGGACAACGCCCTAGACTGTCATGCTGACCTGTCTGTCGTGAAAGTGACTACCATTAACAGCGTCACCCGCCTCCCGTCGTTGTATGCTAGGTGGCCGTTGCACATCAGCGTTGGCGGGCTGTCCCTGACGTCTATCTTCGGGCAGGGCGGAGCTGCTGTGATCAACTCCCCTGCCACAGGTGTCACGATGCTCATTGAGACCTACCAAGGCCTCTCTGAGGACAGGGAGAACGTAATTTCCTGCGAAGTCAACATAACGGAGGAGGCGGTGCGTGTTGTAAAGCCCATGTTGGCCGTGTCCACGTGGGACTTCACTGTAGGTGAGAGTGCTGATGACATCTACCGCATAGAAGCCACCACTGCGCAGATGGCCGCGGGTGGTGTGCTGTTCGTCTCCTACAACGGGACTGCGGTCTATGATGTTGCTGTGAACACAGCACCACTACCCGTGTTTGAGACGCGTGTGAATTCTAGCTGGCAGCATGACGAGGAAGGTGGCGTGTCGTATGGGTGGGCTGTGCTCAACATGACAACAAATGAGGCCACTGAAGGGCTTACACCTGTTAAGCTCGTATCATCTGCAGTTCCTGTGCGCGATGCTGTGCTCCATGTGTGCGGAACGCCTGCAAACAGCATCAGCACGATATGCCGTACTATCTGGCTGACCGTGAAGGCAAAGCGACAGACGACGCAAGCAATGGTGCTCTTTGAACCTACCCAGCTTACCTTTAAGCCGGGCAGTGGCTCTTGCTACGGCCCTGGGGAATTCTTCACGGTAACCCTTGTGACCTACTACCTTGTCTCCAACCAGGGCATCACTAAGTTCATGTTTTACGAAGACGTTGTCGATTACACGCTCACCGTACCCGGCCAGCAACTCATGCTGCCCAACGGCACTGTCTACACGTCCTTGCAAGGCACCACGTCGGCAAACCACACCCTCATCAGCTTCACCTTCGCAGGGGTGCACCCTACGCTGTCCATGTCGAAGGTCAGCATCATCGCCACGACCAACGGCAACATCATTTCTGCTGTGCAGTCCTTCAACTCCTTTCAGTGGGTACTGCCACCCGAAAAGTACGCCCAGTGGACCATCCTCGACCGCGTGACGTACGAAGAGTGCTTCATCACAAGGTACTCCAACAGCAGCTCATACAACTACCGGGAGCTCACTCACTTCCCGCAGCTGGGCTGGCCTTACGATGCCCCTTCAGCAGGGGTGCCTTTCCCCATCCAGACCATCATCACCACAGAGGCAGGTCTGCGTGCCTGGACCTACTCCACTAACGTGCGTGTGACGCAGCACACACATGGCGGGTGTGGCGGCTCGGGAGGCATCACCACCTACACGTACACTGATTCCAGCACGACGCTATTGAAGGAAGCACCGCTTACACCTCTTGAGAATGGTGTCTCCACATCATGGGTGAGCTTCATGACACCTTGCGAGAAGTGTACGCTGCGGTTCGACCTGTGCTACTCGAGCGGTGTGTCAGGTGCGACGTGTCTGGAGGAGCCTGTGGAGTGGACTGCGAGGGATCGGAGGCCTGTGTTGGGGAACCGGATCCAGTTCACGAAGCCGTTCACGGTTCGGGGGCGGCGGGCGGGGGCGGTCGAGGTGGTGCGGCAGGAGCTCCCTGGGGTCTCGGTCGGGGAGCGGGTGCGGGAAGCGGGTGTGGTGGTGGCGGTGCAAGAGGTGCGGGTAGGAGAAGAGTTCGAGGTGCGGTTGGAGGCGGTGCAGCACTTTGGGGAGAGGCGGTGGTCTGTGAAGGTGGAGGGGGTGGCTGTGGTCGTGGAGGTGGAGAGCCGATGGGAGGGGACAGGCTCGGACGGGAGCAGGGAGCTTCGGTACGGGAACGGGGGGTTTGTGCGGGGAGGGGCGGAAGGAAGGACGTGCGGGGAGGGGATCCCCGAGAAACAAGGGCGCCTTCGGGTGGGGCCCTCTGTGGACCCTGTTCTCCGCTTTCTGTACACGCGCCCCTGCAGTCTGTGCAGTGTGTGGATTCATTACGAGGTCCTTGGTGACGGGAAGGACAGAATGGCTGGGGCCTTCCGTCTCATGGGCCCTGCACACGTTCCCCTTGCTGTGAAGGTCACAACATGCTCCTCCAAGTGGGCCCTCGCTCCCGGTGCCCCCAGGACAAGGTGGCGCAGAAGGCCATTCTCCCTCTCTATGTGGAGGGTCGATGGCAATGGCCACCCCAGCTGGACAGGCGCTGACATATTAAAGTACACGAACACTGGCTGGGGCAACGGAGGAGGTGGCACCATAGCCGTGCAGGCACTTCATGTGGGTGAGAAGACAATGGCAGGCAAGAACGGTGTGGCGTTGATGCAGGTGCGCGCAGACAGGGCATGTGACCTGTGCGCGATGATGTTCAGTGACACGAGCAACGCTGTGCTTCAGTATAACTTCACTGTCGTGGCGGCACCCGAACAGCTAGTAGCCATTCCTCTCAGCGACACAGTGCAGGACGGGAATGGGCTGTGGGTGTTCGAGGTATACGCTGCAGATGGGAACCTCGACAGAGCAATGTCTGTAGGCGGTCCGGCTGACAGAGCACTACAGCCCGCATTCGACGACGACGGCAGCAAAGGTGTTCCTGTGGAGCTGGTAGTGAGTGTCGGGACGATGTCGAAGGCAGGGTTCCAGGACGATGACGGGTTGTGGAGAGAGGTCGCACTCACGTCTGTGAGAGTGCGACATGCCGCGGAGGGGCCTGTGGTGATGTGGAACGGTGCAGCGTACGAGCCGCCGTACTCGATACCTGGAAAAGTGACTGTTGTAGTGGAGGAAGGGTCACCCCCTGGAGTAGTGGAAATTGGCTTCAGAATGCCGCAACTCGCAGGCCTGCCCACGGTGCACGACGGTGGGAAAGTGAAGATAGGAGTCGCATGCCAAGCCAGCAAGCTCGGGGTCAACGTGGGAGGCACAGGAATGACGGTGGAACACGGTATCGTGCAGCGCATCGAGTACGCAGTCATGTGCGAGACACCACAGGGCTTCCACGTTGCTGATGAGACAGGTGTTGTTGTTGCAGGGTGGTTCTGCGTGCAAACAGCATGCACGGTACACATTGGAGACTCCTCTATCCACCATGGGAGGGGCTCCACTGTAGTTGCAGCTGACCCTTCAGCAGACGAGACTAATTGCAGGTGCGCAGTAACCTTGCAGTACAAGGATCTCAACAAAGTAGAGATCCCGCTGCTCGTCATGTCAACGAGCACTGACGCATGGGAGTGGACGGCAGAGAGCTTCTCCACCCGAGTCACGGGCAAAATATCACATCTACGACTCACTCTAGAAAACAACTTGGAGCAATACGTCACACCACACCTTGACGGAGAGGCTGTGAATGTGGTGGTGGACCAATCTGGCTGCTTCGTGTGCATCAATCCGTGCATACCTGTCGTGAACCACGGTGGTGAGATGCTCCTGAGGGGGGTGTTTAAAACGCAGGGGACAGCACCGAAGGCGATTTGCACCGTGTCTGCGGTCGATCCTTTGCAGGGGGCTTTCCGAAACAGAACGTTTGTGGTGCGCACCAAGGAAAGCATCAACGGTACTACAGATTTCATCGGCCTGGAGGTGCTGCTGCAGAAGAACGGGATGTTCTTTAAACACACGGTGATCGACCCCAACACGAACAGACCGGTCGGCGTGGCGGGGGATCGCGTCGAGGTCCACACGGTCACCACGTACATGGACGACAACATAGTGTTGCGGTGCGGGCATGGCACGCTGCATAGCCCGGTAAAGAACGCCTCCTTCACCCCAATTTTGGATTCGAAAATCCTTGCATTCATCTATGGAATCGTTCTGAACCCTCCGGGGATGTGGTATTGCGAATTCGAAGACGGCACCAAGCTCCCCGGTCTCGAAGTAGTGTCCGCCCCAGCATCGATTGTTGTAACAGCACGCGTAAACGAGGACTGGGTGCCAGCACACGGGATGGACTGGGTATCAGGCTACATACTTCCCGTGAGGATCACAGTGTACGACAGAACTGGCGCACCAATACAAACCCCCGTCAAGGTGAGCTACCGGACAAACAGACTGCCTTGCTGGAAGAAAGAGAGAGACAGCCTCCATCGAGGATGCAGAAAGTACAACGACATCGTGTTGGGTCAGTGCTCGCACGAGCCAAACTGGGACCCATGCTCCGATGCTCACTGGGGTCTAAGCAGGGTCGAGACGCAACACGGTGTTATAGAGACCACTCTCTTCAACAACAAGACATACGAGCAAAACGATTTCAGCGATTTACAAGTCGTTTCGCCGCCCGTGTCAACTGTCGTGCGGTTCAAGCTGGCCCGGCCCAGATTCCTACACGTGGAAACCGATTTGAAAGATATCACCGCAACGCTGCGACCCTTCAAAGACAGCCGGATGATAGTAACGGGGGACTCGGTGTCGAAGATCAACCTGAAGGCGTCATGCAAAACCCCTGGTTACACAGTGGTGTTGAAACACGCTCTGCCCGGGTTCGGGGGTAACCACATCGTGGATGGCTCGGGTCCGGACGGGTGGTACACTCTGAACGTAACAAAAGGAGTTGCTTCCTTGGCGAACATAACCTTGGAAGGAGGGTGCCCTGAGGTCTTTTTAGAAGCTATGTGCTCGATTTCACCGGAAATCGATGCAGGCGGTGTGTGCAACGGGTTGACTGGGGACTTCACTGTCACTTACGGCTCTACTGCAGCCCCAGCGTCGTTATCTCCTGACAATACATTGACCCCACGTGCGGGAGGGCAACCGGTAGCGAAGGTAGCTGTGCTGGGTGTTGGATTGAACACCTTTGACCCGTACGAGTTCGAAGCAAAGCTCGGAGCTGCCTTGAGCGGTCCCAACGGTTACTCCGTAAAGGTGTTATGGGTCTGTGAAGCCCGTAATGGTGTTGACACTGTTATAACCAATCAAGACAAGCAGAATGCATCGGTGTGCAAGGTTTTGAGCTCTGGGCTTCGAACAGCAGGGTCTTTGCTGCAGGGCACCAGTCCAACTGGGGTTCTTGTTGAATTCACCGTGCAGCCCATGGCCCCGACTCTTCAAGACACTCTTTCCACTGCGTTGCAAGTGGTATCCCCGTCCTTTCCCGGGCTTTCCTCTGTGCTTTCCTTCACACCCCCTGCTACGGATCCTCCTTCGGTTATCCCTACACCTTCTCCTTTGCCCACTATGCTCAACCAGACATCTGTCACCGCCTCTATGACGCTGTCCTATGTGTCGGACCCCCCTTCTCTCATGATTACGCCGGTGGACCGTGCCGCGCCTATGCGTGGCGATTGGTCCTTTTGCTCGGTTGTGCTTGTGTTCGTGTTATTTATATGTTGATGGAAAGGGGGAAGGAAATGTAGAAAATATAGAAAGAAAAAAAAAAAAAAAAAAAAAAAAAAACGCCTCCTTTTTCAAGGATGGAAGAAGAAAGAAAGAAAGAAAGAAAGAAAGAAAGAAAAGTCAATTTTCCCCCCCTCAGCTCTTTTCCCAAAAAAAAAGTCAATTTTCCCCCCTTCATCCCCTTTCTTTCTTTCCTTTTATTTTGCCTTTCCGTCGTCCTCATCGTTCTCTGATCGCCTCTCTCGCATCTGCAGCGCAGTCCAGACCGACCAAAATCACAAGATATTTATTGTGTAAGTGTGCAGATTATCGCGACAGAAAGTCTGTGCCTCCACACACCATCTCCTTTACAAAGAAAACCCGCAAAAAGGAAAAGGGGGAGGGAGGGAAAATGCGGCCGTAAAAGAGAAGGGGAAAACAAAACAAAAAAAAAAAAAAAAAAGAAAATGAAACAAAGAGACATTGTAAGGATCCTCGCCGCCTGTTTAGTAGTTGTCTCGTTCAGCGGGTTCGTGCTCCCGAAGGGGGCTTCGGCAGGGAGTAAAATTCGTACAACACCCACAACCCGGAGCAGAAGAAAGGAACCCGCGACTGCAACTGGCTGCACGGCGTACGAACATTTAGACAATGTGGATCTGAAACATTTTGAAGAGAAGATGGAAGTGGAGCTGGACGAGCAGATCGAACAGAGCAGCGCGAAGTTTACGGACTTCAAACAAGGTCGTGTCGGATGGAAACTCCCGAAAATTCATCCGCAACAACATCAAACCGACGCAAAATGCGACCCGAAATCTTCGGACTTCTCTTTAAAACATGACACAGCGTGCTTGAGATATCTATCCGACCACCGCAACTGGGAATCCATCACACCGATGGCATCCATTCTGTCCCAGGCTAGAACCATTAAGTTCAAGGTTAAAATGTACCATCAGAATGTAACAGCGATCCTCAAAGTGTCTCAATACAAATTCCTTTACGAGCCCTACGCCGAGCTGTTAGCCTACAACCTGGACAGGCTGCTGGAGGTAAACCGTATCCCACCGGTAGCATGGGTGTCTGTCCCTGTTGACTGGCTTCGTGCTGTGGCGTCGACCCAAGATGCAATGTACACACAGTGGGTTGAAAAATTTGTTTTTTCCAACAAAGTTGTGTCGAAAACATTGAAACCGAGATGTCCTTTTAAGAACGATGCGACGATCAGAGCCTCCTTGCAGCTTTGGGTGGACAATGTTGTCAGATACAGGAAATCCGAAATGGCTGTCAAGCAAGGCTTGTCCAAGCTGACCGGGAAAATCGATTTCAAAGAAACCGATACATTCGGTCTGTCAGAGCTGTCGTCGTCCTTGGTCTTCGACTACCTGATCGCTAATAACGACCGGACTGAAAAAAACACGTTTGCAACTGTTGACAAAATGATATACCTGGACCAAGGGTCGTCTTTCTACGGGCGTGACCCACCACGGGGGACCCCTCTCCGTATCACTGCAAAGCACAACACATCGGTGTGTGTTTTCAGTAAACGGTTAAAGGAGGTGTTGGAGGGGTACATGATCGACACGAAGCTCAAGAAGGAGCTGAACATGAAGCTAACGGATGACTACCCTGGTATATGGGAGTTCGTGAAAAAATGGCAGACCGGCGCCGTGCAGAGCCGGTTGGAGGATTTCAAAAAAATATGGGAGTACTGCGAGAAGGCAGGATTGTTGAGATTAATTTGAAAATTCTTTAGAATTTTTTTTTCTTTCTCCCCCCCCCCCCTCTAAATCTTGGTTTTTTGTTTTTTTTTGTTCATTCTCCCACCCCCCGGCAAAAAAAAAGAGAGGGGAAGAAAAAAAATGCCGGAGAAGGCAGCCAGTCCCCGTTTGTTAGATCTCATAGGTGTGACGCTGTACGGAACGTGTGTGGGCACAACCAGCAAGCGAGTGAGGCTGGAACAAATGCAAGAGGAAGTGCCGTGCGTCGGGGAGGACAGTTCGTGGCAAGAAGACAAGAGGGTGGCCGTTAAAATTCTGAGAAAAACCGGGGGCAGCATGCAGGGCAAGATAGTACACCTAGGTCAGCGGGCGAAGGGTGAAATGATATGCATTGCAGTCCAGAACCCCATCAGTATCATGAGCGTAAGGAGGTCTGTGGGCGAAGGCCTGTCACTACAAGCCGCTCCATACAGCTTATACCAGGTACTGGAAAGCCATTTTGATCAATTTGTCAATAAGAAGACTTCACTTGAAGGCTACCTTGTGAAACCACTGGGCCAGACAGAAACAACCCAGCATGGTATCGTAGACTTACTGCCCACACACATTACCTCGGACCACTCTCTTGTTCTGGCGTCTGCGTTCCCACATAAGAATGGCCAGCCTGGTGAGGCATGGGAAATACAAACTGATATTTTGCAAGATTTGCCTTTCCGAGCAGATGCCTATTCATACCCTGGAGAAAACGCTTTGTTCTTCGGTCGGGTGGAATCTGGTGAGGTCGTCCCTTATGGCACCCTTAAAGTACCGGATGTGCTCTCCCTAAAGAAATCGCAAAGGGTTTTGCTAATGCCGTGTAAGGGTGACCATGCAACAGGTCTTGCAACTGTACTGTGTACCAAAATAGTCTTAGACAGGGGCTGCGACCCTGAGGACACTTCAAAGCCCGGGGCGTGGGAGCTTGTGAACCCCCCTGCCTATGTTAGGCAGTTGTGCCACTCGCAGCAACTCGTTTCCCTTGCCAAGAGCCTCGACACCTCTGAGGTTTCCCCATTCCGTTCATTTGAAAGGTACAAGGAGCCTTGTCCTAGTTCCCCCAAACGGCCTAGATCCCCTCCTCAGGCACCTCCGGCTGCGAAACGAGCGAAGGCTTGAGAAAGAGGAAGGAAAAAAAAAAAAAAAAAAAAAGGGAGACAGACAATATAAACTATAGAGTGTTGATTCCTGTTCATTTTGTTTTTTTTTTGTTTTTTTGTTTCTTTCCATTCCGACAGGGGGGGGGGGGGGGGGGGGGACTGGAGATTCTTATGGAAGAAAAAAAATAAAAAAGAACTTTTTTTTAACCCTTAGGCGAGGGGGGATACTTTTTTTTTGGATTTTCCTGATCTTTGTGCCCTTGTAGGCAAAGATCGAACGTGCTGCAATCTTGAGGTTACTCTCTAATCTGTGGTACGTACGCATGTGAAAGATATTAAAAAAAAATCTGACGGCCAGGCGTCTTTGTTCAAAGACTGTCCCGTGGCCTAAGGGTTGAATTCCCCCCCCTTTTTTTTCCCCTTCAAAGTTCAGTAGTCTTCATTTCTCCCCTCCCCCCCATTTTTTTTTACTCCTCCCGCCGTTCAACAAAAAAAAAGGAGAGGCCAAAAAAAAAAATGGCGCAACTGTCAGAGGATGAGATCCTGAAGATCTCTCAGGAATGTCTTAAGGACAAGGATTTCATCAGCAAGTTTAAAGATGCTGTGGGTGATCAGGACATCCCGGATGCGGACAAAGACCCAGCAGCGCACGCCCGGTTCCTGCAGGAAATTCAAGGAAAGCTCGCAACACAAGCGATCAAAGAAAAAGAAGGCCAGGTTTTCGAAGACGAAGAAGGAACATGGGGGTACACAGTACCAATAGGTGTCTTTTGCATCAAAGCTGCAAACGAGTCAGGCGAAAAAAAAGTCTTCATCAACATATGCAAATCCGAGGCCATTCAAGAACCAATGCCGATGACAGAGTCGGAAGTAACCGATTCAGGAATGGAAAATAAAGATCTTCAGTTCAGGGTTCCCATATCAATAGGACCGTGTAGAATTGACAAGGACAAGGCGGGGAAACCATCGGCTGTTTATGACATTGCGGTCAATCCATTGACATTGGAAAAATGTTCTGCTGACCCTGAGTTTAAACGTCTCGTTTGCGCAATGTGTCTTTACGGGTTGAAACAAAAACACGAGCCAGATCTCAACACAGATCAATACAAACAACCCAACCTCGTGTGCAAAGGTCAACCCGTGATGCAGCGAGTCCGTCTGACCCGTACCGACGGCAAGAAGAACGCGTTCAACAATGAGATCAAAACCGGGACCTCTGCAGATGTTTCACCCGATATTCCCGTTCAACATAAAAAACCCAGTATTGAGGTCCTCGGGGAGGAAACTCCTGCTAAACAACCAAAACCCGGTTCTGGGACAGAAGCCTTCTACGCAAGCACCAAAATAGACGAAGAAACAGAGGGTACTACCACACAAAACGAAAACGCCGAAGCGACACGAAACGTCACGCGGACGGAGGATGGTTCATACGACTGGGCTTCTCACAAAAATCCGGAGCTCAATTCTTATTGGAGGGCTCGGACCGCGGTTCCGGAAAAGCTGACGCTGAAAATCCACCTCCCCGAGGTCCAGTCCAGCATTGCCGAGGTGTACGTTGACGTGCAGCCCAGTGCGGTGTCGATTTTTTCGTGCGACGATGAGGATCTTGAGAACCCTTACCTGAGGGAAGAGCTTCGGTTTCCCATCGACATCGACTCCACGTCTGCAAAATTCGCGAAGAAAAAAAAAATCCTGACGCTTGTGTTGCAGGTGATGCTGCCTGATGAGATGCAGCAGAAGGAAAAGACAAGGAGGGAAACTGCCGAGGAAGAACTTAAGGAACAAACGGAGATCGAGGAAAAACAAGCCCGAGAAGAAGCCGATCGCAAAGCCGCTGAAAGAAAATACGAACGGCAAAGAAAGGAGGACGAGCACCAGCAATCATTCAACAAACAGCTTGCTGAGACCGCCAAGGCAATCCAAGCTGGTGCACTGCCTCCTGACCTCCAAAAAATGATCACTGAGCTCCCACCATCAGAGGCGACCACTCTCCTTGGCCGGCTAATCGATGGCACTAAACGAGGGGATTCTGTGGACCCTCTATTAGACAAGCTCCCCTCTGAAGCTATTACAAGTATGATCGTGGCAATCCGTGAGAAGCTAGGGTTGGCCGCACCAGAGCCTCCCAAGAAAGAACCCGTTAAGAAGGAGGTGCCTAAAGAGGCTGAAGAGGGAGAAGAAGACGATGAAGCACATTCGTTTGGGTTTCACAAAATGGGGAAGAAACTCTTCGGGGTGGATATTCAGAATAGGTTCCTTTTTGCGTTGGATCTTTGAAAGACAAGAGAACTTAATTTCTTTCTTTGTTTTGTTGTATTCATACTGAAATCCTCTTTTTCGGGGGTTCCAAAAGTATGTCTATCGTATTTTTTTCTTCTTCTCCTTTCTTCTTTTCTTTTTCTAATTATTTTTTTACCCCCCCCTTCTTTTTACTTTTTTTCCCCCTCGTTCAAAACGTCACAAATAAAATATAAAAAAAGAACACACACAAGAAAAAAAAAATAATAAAAATGGGGGCTGATTCTGCACCAACCAAGAAGGTGGACCTTAGCAAGTACAAGCTGGTGCCTGAGGAGAAGGAGGAGGCCAAGCAGGGAGAGTTCTTCATCGGGAAGAACCACGTCATCAGGGATGTGATCACAGAGGCAATTGAGCTGCTGGTATGGGAAGAAAAAAAAAAAAAAAAAAAAAAAAAACCCCTCACAGACGAAGGAGGACGGCTGCAGGACCCTTGTGTTCAAGGCCAGGGGGCAGGCTGTCAGCAAAGCTGTGGCTGTGTCTGAGGTCATCAAGAGGAGGGTCGTCGGGCTTCACCAGATCATCAAGGTTGACGGTGGAGTTGTGAAGCACACCTACGAGCTGAGGGAGAACCCCACCGAAGAAACCCGTGTTGTGCAGGAGAAGTTCATCACTGGGCTTCAGGTCTGCCTTTCCTTGGAGGAGCTTGACAAGACCGCTCCCGGGTACCAGGAGCCGCTCACTGAAGACCAAGTGACTGACGCCAAAGATTTCACTGCCCAGCCACCTAAGCCCAAGAAGAAGCGTGCTGCTAAGAAGCCTTCTGGTGGAAGGGGTAACGGTGGCGACTCTGCCCCCGCCCCAAGCCGTGGAGGTGGCCGTGGTGGCTCCGGCCCTGCGCGCCGCGGGCGTGGCTCTGGTGGCCGCAGGTCCCGTGGTGGTGGTGGTGGTGGCGGCAACGGTGCCAACTCTGGCCGTGCGCGTTAAATGATGTAAAAGAAAAAAAAAAAAAAATGAAGAGGGTTTTTATTTTTGTTTCAGTGTTTTTGTAATCGGAAGGAAAAAAAAAGTGGAGTGTGTGTTTTTTTTTTTTTTTTTTTTCTTAACAAACGACTTTGATTTTTTTTAACACAATTTGTTATTCCCCCCTCCCCCCCTCCCAGTTTTTTTTTTCTTTTGCTGTTTTTTTTTCTTTTGTTCTCGCTCCCTTTTTTGAAAAGAAAACATGGGGGAGGAGGGGGGGGATGGATAGAGAGAAAACGGGGAATGGGGGAAAAAAAAGTAACAAAATTGCGGGAAAAAAAAAGGTAAAGAGAGGGTTGAGGGGAAGAAGCCCTCTTTTTGTTTTGTGTTCATTTTTGTTTTGACTCGTTTGCTTTACCTTCTCCCCCCCATCCCCCCCCCTGTCCGTTTCTATCTTTTATTTTCTTACATTTTTTTTTTCTTTTATAAAAAAAAAAAAAACCACGTTTTCCGATTTACTATTTTTTTTTTTCCCACCCACACAATTCCCCCCCCCGCCCCGCCCCCCTTTTCTTTTTTTTAAAAACCCGCTTTCATCCCTTTCCCCCCCCTTTTTTATTCTCACTCCCTTTTTTATTTACAAAAAAAAAAATAAATAAATAAAAAAAAAACACACCATGGTAAATTACAATTTATAGGAAGGGGAGAACAAAAAAGCAGGGGGGGAAAATGTCTTCCAAACAACAAAGTTTAAAGGGCTACCAGAAGGTAAGTAAGCCTGAAGAGAAAGAAGCAAAAGAGCACCCTGCCAACGAGTTGCTTATCGGTTCGCAAAGATCTCCCAAGCAGTGCATTTCCCAAGCAATTGATCTGCTGGAGAGCGGGGAAAAAACATTGGTGTTGAAAGGGAGAGGCAGTGCGGTTAATGCCGTTGTGAACATTGCCGAAGTTGTCAAGAGGAGGGTCAAGGGCCTTCACCAGCTTACTCAGATGGAAAGTCTCGAGGTAACAGATGAGTATGAGCCGAAGGACAGCAGTGCGGGGCTAGAAAAGTATGGGAAAAAAAAAAAAAAAAAAAAAAAAAAAAAAAAAAAAAATACAGCATCAAGAAGACGAAGTATATCTGCGGTCTTTCCATCACACTCTCTCTCGAGGAGCTCGATACGTCACTCCCCGGATATCAAGAGCCCCTTCCCAGCGAACAAGTTACTCAAGAAGACAAGGACAGGAGGGCTCGCCGTGCTGCTGCTCCTAGGTATTTTGAGGGAGAAAAAAAAAAAAAAAGAAAAAAAAAAAAAAAAAAAAAAAAAAAAAAAAAACAGGACCACCAGACCATCATCTGGTGGCGGCCGTGGAGGGAAGTCAGGTAGAGGCGGTGGTAGAGGTAACTCGCGTGGAAGGGGCAGCAGAGGGGGTTACCGTTAGTACAGGATTTTTTTTTTTGTTTGTTTTACACGCAACTACACGTTATTATTTAAGAAGTTTTTTTTTTTTAAATGTTCCCCACTTTTCCACCAAGTTTTTATTCTTTTTCTAAAAAAAAAAAAATGCAACCAATAAAAAAAAATAAAAAAAAAGTTTACACACAGATTTCCACATTTATTATCTTCTTCTTTTTTTTTTTTTTTCCCTTTATAAGTGTCGTTTCTAGGCAGTTTTATCTAACAACAAACCAATACACATTAAAAAAAAAGTAAGCGCCTGCCTTTCTTTTTTTATCTCCCTGCACACTGAAATCCTTAAATCGAGTTTTTTTTTCTCTTTTTTTTTTGTATTATAAAGAAACTTAGAGGGGTAACTAAGACTTGACGTCTCTCTTTCTTGTTTTCTTCCCTTTTTTTTTCTCTGAGGGTTCGCCAACTGGGGGGGAGGGGGGGTGTGAGAAAGTTGTTAGTTTGTCTTTTTTTTTTTGTTTCCTCCCTAGTGAGGAATGAGGGGAGAAAAAACTTTCTTTTTTTTTGCAATAAAAAAACCTCCCCCCCCCCCCCCAAACAATAACCAATTAAAAAAAAACCTTGCCTTTGAAGAGGGGGTGGTGTATTTACCTATTTTATTTCTCTCCTTTTTCTTTCTTTTTTTTTTTTTTTTTTCCTCTACAGTTTCGTCTAAGAACGGGGAAAAAAAAAAAAGAAAAGGAAAAAAAAAAAGAAAAAAAAATATGAATAGGCACGGAGGAAGAGGAGGACCAATGAGGAACAATGGGGGCGGTGGCAGGCAGGCGGGGAGGGGTTTCTATGGACCGCAGGGAGGCGAGCCAAGACAACGCATGAGCGGGGGACAGAACAGGGGCATGCCCATGCCCAGAGCGGTCCCAAGCAACGTCAGATCCCAGCCCTACCCTGCAGGAAAACCCTCGAACAGACCACCCCAACAACCACTGAGGAACAGCAACACAGCTCCACCCAAAACGGACCGACAGGCACCACAACAACAACCATACATGGAGCACTCATTCTCACTGAAGCACCGCACTCTAGTAGACCACAGAGTCAGAAACCCACACAGGAGAATCGGGTGCCCTACACTCCTCCGCACTATCGCCCATTGGGTGTCGTTCCCCGCCCTCACAAACCCTGTTTTGACACAGCATGTTCCCATTTCATTGAAAACATCGCCCGAAGATTGTTTAACAGCACCTGAAGAAAGCACAGCGGAGACACCTACAGCATCAGGGTCCACCATTAACGTGCGAGCGATTTTATGTCAAGGGTTGAAGCCTAACGACAGAAATTCGACGGTAAAATCCAGCGTTTTGAAGAGAATCACCATGCTCTCAAAGCGGGCAGCCGACGGGCAGCTATCGTGCTACGGTGGACACTGTGACTCAACAACTCAAGCGGACGCCGTTGCCTTCTTAAAAGAAAAAATCAAAAAAGACACAGGGCTGGACCTCAGCGAGGTGAAGACATGGTACAAGTTCTTCGAGATTCAATACAGCGACGCGGGACCCACGGTGTTCTACCTTCCAGCGTTGTGGGAGCTGACAGAAGAAGGTGTGATGCAGGGCACCGCCAGAGAGGTCACATCCGAGAGAACAGAGCTTATCGAACAAGAATTATCAAGAGAGGGGATGACCGACGAGGAGTTCCAACAAGCAAAGGCCGAACTGAAACCCGAGGAAAAAATCATCACCGAAGTGAAAAAAGTTATTGAATCCACCCCTACTGCAACCGCACTCCCAACCCTCCTCCACGCTGAGCTGAAACGGGACTATTCTCGTGATACGCATGAAGCTCATTATGCCTGCGATGCTCTCGATGAATTCATAAAACGTGACATGGCGACAAAAATCAACAGGAAATTGCTTTTCAGGGAAACCGAAGCGAACGAAGCGGCGGTCCGTAAGGAGCAAGAGGCCAAGGACCGCGATGAGCTGAAACGCAAGCGGGAAGAAGAGGAAAAAGAGGAGAAGGAGAAGAGGCAGGTCAAACTGGAAGAGCTAAAGGAGAAATGGGAAGCTGAAGACCAAGGCAAGACCGACGATGAAAAGAGAGAAGCCCTCATCGAGAGGAAAAAAATCATGAGTGAATTGGAAGGGACCAAAGACGAGCTGGAGCCGACAACCGCCGATTCAAGAAGGTACAGGACCATTCTTGACGTGGATCAGGTGTGGGAAAAAAAAAAAAAAAAAAAAAAAAAACCGCAGGAGTGCATCGATGCTTTTGAGTTCTTCGACAGGCCTAACAACAACCCCACCCACAAGCCTAGTGGTTTCGTGTCACGGGCAAGACTTGAAAATTTATTGATGTGTATTGATGACAATCTGTGCATGGGTGATGTAGAGGGGCGCCTGTCCACAACCGGGAAGGGCTACTCTGTGTCTTACAAGATGATCTATACTACAGAGCGAAGGGTGTGGGAAAAAAAAAAAAAAAGAAGAAAAAAAATTAGGAATTGATTCCCGACGACGTCCCCGAGGCGAGCCCCATTGAGGACGCGGCCATGGCAGAGGAGGACGCTGAGCAATCGCATGAGCAGGATGCCGCGATGGCAGAGGATATTCCTGTTGCCGAGGAGATCACTGAAGGGGAGATGGCTGAATGATCAGTCGGGTAAGAGGGCGACAAAAAAAAGTGTTTTTTTTTTTTTTTTTTTTTTTTTTTTTTTTTTTTTTTTTTTTTTTTTTAAGAAACTGGAAACAAAGGCGGTCTCCGAATAAGGATAGAACAGAAAAAAAAAAAGTGTTTTTTTTTTGTTGGCGGGGAAAAAAAAAAGCGGTTTGTATGTGTTTAAAAAAAGAAGAAAAAAATATAGTGTTGTGGGTTGGGGGGGGGGGGGGGGGGGTCACCCCTTTTAAAAAAATTGATTTTCTCTTCCACACTATACGGGGAAAAAATATGTATCCTCCGTCACACGATACACGGGGAAAAAATATGTATCCTCCGTCAGGACCTGGAGGACGACGATGGTGCGCAGAACCCGAATTTTTTCGACGAAGATTTTACGGTGGCTGGGGCAACAGGGTTCACAGTATGGGATGGAGCCTGGACAATGATAGATCTCCTGAAGGGGTGGCTCGGAGATGTGGTGAAGGGGAAAAAAACACTTGAACTAGGCAGCGGGACCGGACTTGCTGGGCTTGCAGCAGCGGCATCTGGAGCGAAAATACTTTTAACAGACATAACATCTGTTACCCACGATATGCTGCACCCCAACATCCTGCTCAATTCTGGACAGCAAGACCCTTCAAATTCAACGTGGTCTCACACCTCCTTCCCCATTGGTTGTTTGGGTGGATCTGCTGCAGCTTGCCCTCTTGATTGGGCAAAACCGCTCCCCACCAATATTGACTACACAGGGCTTGATGTCATCCTTGCCTCTGAGGTCGTTTGGCTGAAAGAGTTGGTGCAGCCATTTGCAGAAACGCTGTCGAGGCTGTTGTCTCTTCCGTCAAAACCTGTCTGTTTCGTTGTGTGCAGAGAGCGTGCTAAGGCCGAGAGCATCACCTTTGCCACCATCACAGATGTTCTGAACATTTTAAAGGAAGAAGGTTGCACTGTTGAAGCCGTGTCCTCTCTGATGGGACCTGAGCAAGAGCCGACCACAACTTTCAAAGTGACGAAGTGATGTGTGTTTTTTTTTTTTCTTTTTTTTTTTTTTTTTTCTTTTGTATTAGTTTCCTCTACCTTTGATGGTCGATTTTTTTTTCCCTTCTTTTTTTTCAGGGCCACCCCCCACCCATCACTACCCCCTTTCTCTTGTACACTTTTTTTTTTCCTCTTCCGTTCCCTTCCCCTACGTCCCCGTAAAAAAAGAAGAAAAAAAAAATGATGCAAGCTATGGTACCCAACCAGCAGCCTGGGAGACCTGCCCAGCAGGGTGTCCCCTCCAGGACCAAGCAGCACCCCGCCGGTGCTATGGTGTGTTTTTTTTTCTCCTTTTTTTTTCTCTTTTTTTTTCGAATTATTTTTCGTCAACAAAATTTTGCAGATGTGCAGCATCCACCAGAAGACCCGTGGCCCCAACAACGTGGAGCAGACCTTCCCTGGGTCCAACCAGTGGAAGTGCAAGCCCGGCTCCGAGTGCAAGCTCCCCGAGAGCCAGGTGAACCACATGAAGGACGGGACCGTGCCCCCTGGCAACGTTGTATGAGAACCTTAAAGAAAACAACCTCTACCCCTCCCTCCCCTCTGCAGAACTGCAGCATCCACGGCAAGCAGCGTGGTCCCAACAACGTTGAGCCCACTTACCCTGGGTCCAACCAATGGAAGTGCAAGTCTGGCTCGGAGTGCAAAATCCCTGCCAACGCCCAGCCCAAGGACGGGACAATGCCCCCTGGTGCTGTGGTATGATTTATACCTGAAAAAAAAAAAAAAAAAAAAAAAATCTCTTTTTTTCCCCCCGAAAAGATCTGCAGCATCCACCAGAAGACCCGTGGTCCCAACAACGTGGAGCAGACCTTCCCTGGGTCCAACCAGTGGCGATGCAGGCCCGGCTCCGAGTGCAAGCTCCCTGCTAACCAGGTTGATGTGAACAAGGAGCAGGTTTGGGGGGGAAAGAAAGAGAAAATGAAAAATTTAAAAAAAAGGTTCCGGGGACTCCTGCGCCCATTCACCCCCACGAGCCCGCGACCTGCTGGGCACACGGGAAGAAGAGGTCACCTAACCAGCTGCACCAGGTGAACACTCCCTTTGGGGCACAGTGGGAGTGCCTCCCTCAGTTCAAGTGCAAGGGTGCCGCGGGGGCCCCTGCCCCGGCCACGGCAATGCCCACTGCGGCTGCTGCTGCGGCTGCTGCATCAGGCACTCCGTACCCTGTGCCTATCACAGGTGCCCCGGGCCTCGACAGCGTCACGAACGCCTACCTCCAGCACACCATGCTGATGCAGCACGGGATGGTCAACAGCATGCAGCTAGGAATTGGTATATGATTTTTTTTTTTTTTTTTTTTATTTGTTAACCCTTAAACGCCCAACTGCTTCTGTAGAAGCAGTTAATAGGTGTGATTGTTCTGTGGTCATCTAGACCAAAGCCTCGGATCGGTTTTCATAAAAAAAAAGATGGAATGAAAAGATATTGAAAATCTGCGTTAAATGCGCTATTTGTATCCATCTGAAACCTCATAACTTCATCCCAGAACGGGGTGCCGAGACACCGGGTGACACCAAAAATGGGCATTTTCCGGATTTTCATGATTTTTTCCCTTTTTTTTTTTGAGCAGTTCCCGTCGACCTGCAATGTTCATATGGGTTAAATCCACCTCTCTACCTCAATCCTCCATTCTTTTTTATTTACAAGGACCGCGATGACGATGTAGTTATGGGCCCGGTTGGGATCCTCCGAAACAGGTGGCCCACCTTTCTGGAGAACGGATGGTTTTTTTGTAGTCGGGGATGCACTCGTTCTTCGTTGCGTCCCAGTGGCACCTCCCGCAGTTCGGCGGTTCAGAGGCTGGCAACGGTCCTGCGAGCACGCTGCTGCAGCGTTCCACGAGCAGCAATCGCAAGCCTTGCAGTCTGCCTGTGTCCTCGCCGCCGTTCACTTCTTCCCCGCGTACATCACCCGTCCATCCACAGTCGCTGCTCGCCGCGGAGCTCCCTGGGTCGGGTACCGCGTGTCCCTGGACACCGAGTTCTCGCGGTCCCAGACGCAGTTCGCTCTTGCACGCCGCCGTCTGTCGTCACCGTGCACGTTGCGACCGGCTTGCACACGGGCGTCCACCGCCGTGTCCCTCTGGGCAGTCTGCATTCGGCGCCTTCAACCACTTCTCCCATCGCTCCACAGGGCTTCGGGTCGCATTTGGTCCCGTCCCACTTGCACAGGAGGTTCGGGTCGCTCGTGCAGGCCCTCTGGTCGATTGTCCCCATCGTCGTCGGGTTCGGTCCCAGCCCGGGGTACTCGTGGTGTGCTTCGTGGTGTGCTTCGTGGTCACACGGGAAATGGAAGGAATGTGCCGGGATGGTGCAACAATACTTCCTGAAATTGTGACCGTCGTGACGCCAGAGCAGCTGGAAAAAGGAAGAGAGTGCTCACCTCCAACCCCTGGGATGACCCCCCGGGTAAGCGGAAGTCCAGAAATGCTCAGCACGATGCGGAAGGTCAGCCTTCCCGGCCAACGCCAAACCGAGAGTGCATACCTCTGGCACCTTGGACACAGCTATGGCACGAGGTCTCTTCTCCTCGAACCAAATTGCCTCCCTGCCTTGCACAACTCCATGTAAATGTTTCTCGCCCAGATGCCGTCCATCTCATTGCGACAAACAGTCACCGCAGGCACCAGAACAGTGAACACCCCCATGCACACTGAGATTTTAGCGAGTTTCGCATGCATGATTTCCAGGAAAAGCAAATGAACTCATGGCATCCGGTCGATGCACCTCCATGGGTCGAAAACACTAAATATTTAGTGGAATGAACGCAAATCTTTCAAATCTTTCAAATGCGTACCCCGAATCAAAAAATAACCTCAAGACTCAGCATGTTTGACCCAATGCCAACAAAGACCCAAAATCGAAAAATTTCGAAAATCAATTACCCCCCCCCCCCCCCCCCCCCCCCCCTGGGCAAGGGTTAAACATTTGTTTTTTCTCCTCCACAGACCAGGGGATGCACGAAAGGAACCCCCGCCACCACCGCCTGCAGGGTGTCTAGACATAGCGAGAAAAAATGGGTTTAAAAAAAAAAATTGTGTATAAAAAAAAAATGTACTTTTTTTCTAAAGAGAAAAAAAAAGAAAAATAACACAACACATATTCAAAAAAAAAAAAATGTGCACTTTTTTTACCTTTTTTTTGCATACCATTTTTTATTTTTTTTAAAGAATAGTACAGAGAAACAAACTGGATCATAAAAATAAAAACGAAAAAGAAAAAAAAAATGAGGTAGTAAGAACCCGAAGAGGGAAGGGAAGGAAAGAAGAAGATTTTTTTTGTGGACTTTTTTTTGGGGGGGGTAATATTTTTGACTGAGAGAGTTTTTTTTTAAAAAAAAAAAAGGAGCCAAGGAAGGCTTTCGACATGAATGAAAAAAAAGAAAAAAGAAAAAGAAGAAAAAAATATTTTTTTTTTTTTGCATATCCCACCCCCTGCAAAAAAAAAGACGAACACAAATGCACCTGCCATTCTCCCCCATACCCACCTCCCTGCACCTCTCACGTGTTACGACTCCCCTCCAAAAGGCCCACAAACCCCTTTTTGTATTTTTTCCAATCCTTTCCCCCACCCCTTCTCTCTGTACCCCTGCCTAAGAAAAAAAAGAATCTTTTCTTTTTTTTATACCTCTTACACCTCCCGCAAGGCACTCTATTTACTTTTACCCCCCCGTCCTTCATCTAGATATTCCCCCCCCCCCTTTTTATTCATTTGTTTGCCGCTTATAGGAATAAAAATATGCCGCCCATCTTTTCTTCATCATCCCTCCTAGAGCAAATTCACCCCCCTCTCAAAGTACCAAAAAGAAAAAAAAAATTTTTTTTTCACGCCCCCTCTGCACTGACATGTATCTGGGCCATCTTTTTTTCCTATTTTGTCCCCCTTTTCATCCACTTCTCCTTCTTTTTTTTTTTCTCCCTTTTTCCCCCTTAGAGAGAAAAATTTTAAAAAAAAAAGAAACTCGGGGAAGAGCAGAAGAGAAGGGGGGGGGGAAA
Organism: Diplonema japonicum; assembly: GCA_964019335.1. NCBI lineage: Eukaryota > Euglenozoa > Diplonemea > Diplonemida > Diplonemidae > Diplonema > Diplonema japonicum. The sequence continues at coordinate 28,357 of OZ025711.1, read as the reverse complement.
AAAGAAGATATGAACCGAAATGCAAGGGGGGGAGAAAAAAAATTATACTGTCACTTGATACTTCCTTGTACCTCCCGTACTTACTCAATTAAGTACAACTAGAGAAATAAAAAAAAAGTACCAATAAATTCTTGCAATTTTTTGTTGTTTTCCCTGTGTTTCTTGCTGCTACATCTTCGCCAGGCAACCTCTTCCCACTCCCTACCTTTTTTTTTTTTTTTGTAATGAAGGGAAAAAAGAATAAAAAATTTATCTTTTCTAAAAAAAAAAATTCAAAAAAAAAAGAATAATAAGAAAACGGATTCTACACTGATACCCCTTTTCCCACCCACCCCTTGACCCACCCCATTTTTTTTCCCTCTTGTTTTCCTTCCTTTGGCTTTGATTCTCAGAATAATATAGCCTTTCTTTTTTTTTTTTCAAGTGTCCACAAATATTTTCTTCTTACCTTCGTAGCCCCCACCTCTTCATTTCCCCACCCCCTCAATACAAGTTAGAAAAAGAAGAGAAACGAAGGAAAAAAAAAAAAACAAAGCCTCGATCCAGTTCTCTGTTCTATTTTTTTCGTTGTGTATTTTTTTTTGTGCGGTGTTGTGTCTAAAAAAAAAAAGGCAATTTTTTTTTTATTATTATTTTATTTCATTGCGAAGAAAAAAAAAACAAGTATGATCCTAAATTTCCAAAAAAAAAAAAAAAAAAAAAAAAAAATGTCACGTGTAACCAATTTTTTTGTGGGGGAATCAAAGCTAGCTTGGTTTTGAAACTTTTTCGGGTTTGCCAAAGGCTGTCTTTCATGGTTTTTTTTTTTTTTTTTTTTTTCCCAGCTTTCCTTCAGATAGCTCGTCTAGGTGGCACGGTTGGAATAACTTAAATACGCTTTTGGAAAGTTAGGGCCATATTGAAAGAAAACAAAACCTGATTTTTCCGGGTTTGAATAAGAAAAAAAAAAAAAAAAAAAAAAAAAAGTGTTAGTTTTTTATTTTACATTTTACATTTCTCTCTTTTATTAACAAAAAACCTTTTTTTTTTAAAATAAAGCCCTCCCTGAACAGAAAACTTTCTGACTATATACCCCCTTTTTATTTTTGCCTTCCATATATATCACCCCACCCCGATTTCTTTCGAAAAAAAAGCCTTTTCAAAGAAAAAGGATTTTTTTTTTTAAAAAACCGACAAAGAAACTTCCCACATGTTTGATTTTTCGCCCCCCTCTCTTTCTCTTTTCGCAAAAGGAGGAAGAGAAGGGGGGGGGGGGGGAAAGTAACTGAAAAAAAAAAGAAAAAAAAATGCACACAAAAGACCACACAAAATTATCCCCCCCCCCTTTCCATTTCCCCCCTTTTTTTTCTCTCTCACAATTTTTTTTTTCTCTCCCCAGCCCCCCCACCCCGTTATTTTTTTTTGGTTTTTTTTTTTTTAAAATGGTTTTCCCCTCATCATAAAATTAGCACAACGAAAAAAAAAAAAAATGAAAATAAAATTGTTACATATTGTAACAACGATCGGCTTGTGCGTTCCGGTGTCACCATTTCTGGTTGTTTTGGGTACAAGGTGTGAAAATGACACCGCGCAAAGGATTCTAGTGGACAGTTTGAAACCAATAGAAAATATCACAATTAAAATCGAAAAGCTACCGGAGATCAAGGTCAGCCTCACGGGCAACGACCCGGAGCTCGTTGTCGCAAGAGGCCTGGACATAAACAACAAACCGCACAAAGGCGAAATATCCGATGGGAAGACCACCGTCCCCATATTAATAACCAAGGGATCTGGTGTGATATTCGCATCATGCAACCGCAACACGGAGGACACAGACGGTGGAATGCTGCCCTTCATGAACGCAAATTTTCACACAAGAGACCTTGTTGTTCATCTCGGTGATCAAATCTACGCTGACGATATCGCACACAACAACACCACCTTGGATGAATCAGATTTGTACCAACTATTCCGACAAAAATACCACAAAACATGGAACTCACCAGACATGTCTCTCCTTTTGCGAACCTCACAGAATTTTATGATCGGTGACGACCATGATGTTATCTCAAACATTGATCACTGGATGACCGTAAAGAATTATCGGCCGAAACTGATTTCCGCCGGCCTAAAAGCTTACTTTTTGTACCAGGTACAGCTTCATAAGGATTTACATTTTCCTTTGGACACCGAGACACCTGTATACTTTTCAAAGAGGATACATTCTAGTACGCTGTTGGTGGTACTTGACGGCCGTTTTGAAAGATTGCGAGAAACATCCACGGTGAGAACATTTTTCGGGCCGAGGCAGATTTCGTTTTTGAAACGGAGGTTGGAGGAACACATTGACAATGGGTTTGAACACATCGTCTTCGCCACTCAAATACCTCTTTTGTTCATCGGGCGAAAAATGTCTGAAATCGCCGATGTTTGGGAACGTGAAAGGTACCCTGGCCTTGAAGTTTTCGAGCAGGAAATCAACGAAGTTTTATCCATTCTTTTTTCCCACGCAAGCGCGAAAAAATTCCGGGTTTCGTTTGTAGGAGGCGATCATCACCTTTACGCAGAAGGGGATATCTGTTCAAAGTACGACCCGATCGTGTGTTTTCCCCAGTACGTAACCTCCGGGCTCACTAAGGGCTCGACAACCGGTACCTCCTTCCATTTAACGGTATTTACTATTTTGAACGCGATAGTTTTCCCCCAGCCTGAGACGGCCTCGTACGCATACACCCCTCGGTCGCAATCGTATCATCTCACGAGGAATTTTCTGTTTTTCAACGAGTCTGGGTTCTTCCCGGTGCTGGACAAGGGTTGCGAATGGGGGCGGTTTTGCCCCGAGAAGCTCACGTCGGTGTATCAAGTACTATTCGACAATTTCTACGGTATTGTGATGTCGGTGGTGTTGTTGCTTCCAGGGGCGGCCGGGTTAATATTGTTGGGGTTGAAGTAGAAAAAAAAAATTTTTTTTTCCCCCCTCCCTACTTTTCTCAAAAAAAAAATCCAGGAGAAACGGAAATGTGAGTAAAAAACTACGGGAAAAAAAAAAAAAAAAAAAAAAAAAAAAAAAAAAAATGGGGGTTGCATGTTCTCGCGCGCGTAATGCCCGCGTGGGAAGGCGGCTCTCTCGGCTGGGTGCACCGAAGAAGCGACGGCACTATAGGGACCTGGAGCAAGAACACTCGCACCCCGCACGCTTGAGAACTGTCAAGATGGCCAGGTGCTGTTTGGCTTCCCCTGTGAACAACCCCATGGATAATGAGATACCTTCGCCTTCATGTGCGAGTGCAACGACCATCAAGGGATGAGGAGAAGGAAAAAAAAAAAAAAGCAGGAGTGTCCTACACCCTGCATAGGGGGGGACGGAAGCAATCTTTCATTCGTTTTTTCTTCTTCTTTTCCCTATCTCTTCTTTTGTGTTGCTCCGTCGCCTTCCCCCCTCAAAAAAAAAAGTAAAAAAAAGAAAGAAAGAAATAAATAGCTAATTTACACTTCTTCCCCCCCCCTACCCGCCCTAAATCTCGTTTTCCTATAAAACGTTACCATTCCATCTAAAACTTTTTTCCAAGCGGGTCTCTTTCCAGAGGGAGAAGAAAAAGGGGGGGGAAATGGAAAAAAAAAAAAAAAAAAAAATGAGGGGAAAAAAAAAAAAAAAAAAAAAAAAAAACAGAATAGCTATGACATATAATATTACTATTGCATGAATCAATCCAGAGCCTTGCGCCTCGAAGAGGGAAAAGAAAAAAACCCCCCCCCTCCTCCTCCTTCTCCCCCTCCCCGTCTGGGGTACCCATTATTGCGGTCCCCCCCCCTTTTTTTCTCTTTCTTGTTAAAAGTCTTTTTCATTACACCCCCCTCTATTTCTCTCCTATTTCTGACAGGGGGAAGAAGAAGAAGAAGAAGAAAAAAAAATGAAACGCAAACAAGGCTTAAGATCACCGTTCTCCAGCACTCCCACATCAGCAAAGAGAAACCGGCAACAACAGAACACCTCGCAGCATATAAGCTCAGTCCCACCCCCGTTGCTGCTCCAAGATGCAGCGCCTACGAAATGCGAGGTAAAGGTAGTATGCAAATCGGTGGTACTAGGTGGCTATCAATCCGCAAGAAAATCCTGGATGGAAGTGGACAGCGAAGGCTCTATATCCATGGGTGTGGTCACGGAAGAAGGAGGCGGTGCAAGGGTGTCACTTGGGACATCTGAAATCGATGCAGTTGGCCTTACAGAAAGGGCAGTCGTTGTAAAGCTTAAGTCGGTCTCGGGCTACTGCGCGCTTCACGTCAATCCTGACAACGATGAAAAATCAACAGTCCTCATCGAACTCGGGGACGAGACGCATCAGAACGACCTTAAAAAATATCTCTCCCCCCACTCGAGCCTCCCGACCACAGTCACGTATATTTTAGAATGCAAGCTCAGGTTAATAACGGCGCAGTCGCAGAGTCAACACCTCAAGAAGGTCCTTGCAACTCATTACGGAGACACCCTCTCTCATCTAACCTCCTCTCAGCTCTGTGAGCACCGTGATCTTCTCATCTCTTCTATACAGTGCGTGCAGGCGGCCATAGACGCACGATTATCGGAAGCGGCCTCAAAACACCTTTGTATCTGCTGCACGGAGTACCCCTCCACCATCCTGCTGATGCCCTGTAAGCATTTAGTGCTTTGCAACGCCTGCTTTGAAAAGTTATCCGAAACGGGGGCGTGTGTCTGTCCTGTCTGCCGTGCCGAGGCTGTCGAGCACACGGTTGTTTTCTTATCGTAGATTTTTTTTTTTTTTTTTTATATATTATTCTTATTGCGATTCAATGAAAATTTGAAGGAAGATTATCTTTTTTAGGCGATCCTGTCACATACTGCAGGTTGCCTCAAAGACATCTTCTTTTTTTTTTTTTACAATAACAAATCGACCGACTCTTGGATGGGAGGCACCTTGCTGATGGTGCACAGCTCCCCGCTGATCGGTTCGTAAAGCAAGCCAACAGGGGGCGCAAGCCCCTTGCTGCGGTACACATATTCTAACCCAGCTGTGCAGCCTTCAGGCCCTGACGCGGCGTGGGACAACCATGTGTAATACATCACCTGTGTGACACAAGTGATATAGTGAAGGTCTCTTTGTGAACACACCCAATGCTTTTCTTTAAACCCCAGAGGGATGCTTTTTGTGGCTTGTATTTTCACTTGCTTTTGCAAACTACACATGATGCATGAAATTGTTTCAGCTTTATGGAGATCACTGTCACTGACCTCCGTGTGGAGCTAAACCACAAAAATTATGTCAAACTCAACAGGCCTGATCGTATCCACCCTCTTTTTTTTTTTTCGACTGCAAGAAAAACCAGTAGAAATACAACACAAGTGATGACAAACAAAAACTAAATCACCATCTTTCGAGTTTGACAATTGAATGATACGAACGTTTCCACATAAGCTGCTGATGGACTGTGGACACGAGGGAGGGACACCCGCCCTGTGATGACACAAGTGATATAGTGAAGGTCTCTTTGTGAACACACCCAATGCTTTTCTTTAAACCCCAGAGGGAGGCTTTTTGTGGTTGTGAATGTCTTTTTGTTTTCCTTTTGCAAACTACACATGATGCATGAAATTGTTTCAGCTTTATGGAGATCACTGTCACTGACCTCCGTGTGGAGCTAAACCACAAAAATTATGTCAAACTCAACAGGCCTGATCAAAACCCAAAAGGAAGGGAGAGCGGGAAAAAAAAAAAAAAAAAAAAAAAGAGACATTTAAGGGTACCTGCGGTATGTGGCAGGACGCCTGAAGGAAGAAGAGACCAAACACATCATTTCCCCCAACATTCTTCGACCGACACTTGGATGGGAGGCACCTTGCTGATGGTGCACAGCTCCCCGCTGATCGGTTCGTAAAGCAAGCCAACAGGGAGTGCAAGCCCCTTGCTGCGGTACACATATTCTAACCCAGCTGTGCAGCCTTCAGGCCCTGACGCGGCGTGGGACAACCATGTGTAATACATCACCTGTGTGACACACCTGAAACCGGTACCCCTATGATGACACAAGTGATATAGTGAAAGTCTCTTTGTGAACACACCCAATGCTTTTCTTTAAACCCCAGAGGGATGCTTTTTGTGGCTTTTTTGTTTTTCCTTTTGCAAACTACACATGATGCATGAAATTGTTTCAGCTTTATGGAGATCACTGTCACTGACCTCCGTGTGGAGCTAAACCACAAAAATTATGTCAAACTCAACAGGCCTGATCGTATCCACCCTCTTTTTTTTTTTTTCGGCTGCAAGAAAAACCAGTAGAAATACAACACAAGTGATGACAAACAAAAACTAAATCACCATCTTTCGAGTTTGACAATTGAATGATACGAACGTTTCCACATAAGCTGCTGATACATGTGATATAGTGAAGGTCTCTTTGTGAACACCCGAAGCTTTTATGGTTTTTTTGTCCCCCCTCCCCCCTGCAAACTACACATGATGCATAACATTGTTTCGGCTTTATGGAGATCACTGTCACTGACCTCCGTGTGGAGCTAAACCACAAAAATTATGTCAAACTCAACAGGCCTGATCACCCCCAAAAAAGGGAAGAGAGGGTTGATTAGCTAAAATAACAATAATAATAATAACAAAAGACGACCAATGAGGTCAAACCATACACATCGACCGACACTTGGATGGGAGGCACCTTGCTGATGGTGCACAGCTCCCCGCTGATCGGCTCGTAAAGCAAGCCAACAGGAGGCGCAAGCCCCTTGCTGCGGTACACATATTCTAACCCAGCTGTGCAGCCTTCAGGCCCTGGCGCGGCGTGGGACAACCATGTGTAATACATCACCTCCACAAAAAAAAAAAAAAAAAAAAAAAAAAAAAAAAAAAAAAAAAACCAGATCCCCCCCCCCCCTCCCCATCCCACTATTCCACAACAAAAAAAAGAAAGTTTGCAAAAATGATGAAAAGACATGCTCAGGTGGGGAGCACACCGTGGAACCCTTGGCAAACCGAGTCGACCTCGACGGGGGGCGGGAAGAAGAAGCAAGGCAAAGAGACTAGACTACCTGTCAAGAAGGAAACAAGGAACCAACAGATGAAACAGTCTGGGGTCTCGCAGCGAAAAGCCAGCGCACCAATGAGGTCGGACGTGGTGGTAGAGTACGACTCGCCCCACCACATAACACTAGAAGGCTGCTCGGGGAACAGGAAGGAAACAGAGGTTGACATCCCCTCCTCACCCGCGCTACCCGAAAACGCCTCAAAATACGATGATATCTGTCTGCTTCACTCCCTGGAATCAGGCGACAGCTTAATGAAACTCGCGCTGCGGTATAAATCCACAATTGAGATTATTCAAGATGTGAATCAGTTAAAAATGAATCAAGATATGGACACACTTCCCCCTAATACCGTTCTTGTCGTACCTATAGGGAGCACTAAGGAGGTTTTGCAGGCGTGCATGGAGTTGGGTAGTAAGCCGGAGTTTTTAGAGCTTTATGGGTCACGGTTGACAGCGAACTTTAGGAGGAAGCGGGCGGCACCGGCAGGGGTGGCACCACCACAGGAAACGAGGTCTTCTACAGCGCCTGCAGCGCCTTCCTTCTTTGACGAGCTTGATGATGAGAATGTTGCATACACAGATGATTTTTCATTCCACTCGCCTGCGCCGCGAACTGGGATGTCTTCCATGAGTGGGTCGAATAAGGCACGCAAGGCCCAGACCCCTGTACACGCAGGAGCTTCTTCTCGATCGGCGTCGTCCACTGTTACGTCCTTCACGAGATCTTTGAAGGCGATGTTCTCTATCCGCGGAAGCGGCAGCCCTAAACAGCAACAACAACACTCCAGACGCAAGAACGAGTGAGATTTTTTTTTTTTTTTTTTTTTTTTATTTTCAATTTACTTGAGTGTGAGATGCAAAAGAAAAAAAAAATGAGGGAAATTTTTATCTTGGAGATGAAAAGTTTATTCTTTTTTTTTTATATATTTCCCCCCCCCCCCTTTTTTTCCCCCCTCCTTCCGATATTTGTCTTTTTTTTTCGTTCTCCTTTTTTTTTTTTATATTTTTTTTGTTGAGCACAGATGCCATCTATGGCTGGGGCAAACCCAACGGCTCCGGCACGTGTAGGATCCCCGACCCACGGTGGACACCAAGCAGCGCACCGCAAAAAATAGATCGAGTTTTGAATTCAACAAGTGCTGCCCAGTTGAGATGGTGGTATTTATCTCAGGATTTGTACTTGTGAAACGACTATTTGTACCGTCCTCATTCACAAGGTGGGTGGAAGAAAAAAAAAGAAACAAAAGAACGCTTGAAGAAAGAAAAAAAAAAGAGAGAGAGAAAAAAAAAAAGGAGAAAAAAAAAGGGAAAAAAAAAAAGAAAAAAAAACAGGCCACACGTTTTGTTGGGAACGGACGAGTAGAAAAAAAAAAGAACAAAGAAGGAGGGGGGTAAAAAAAAAAGGAAATGAAAAAAAGAAAAAAAAGACACAGTTTCTGTAGAGTAGAGGCAGGGAATGAGAGATCCAATTTTTTTTTTCTTAGTGCGTTCTTTTTTTAATTAAAAATCGACGTTTTTTTTAAAATATTTTTACATGTGACGCGGGGGGTCAGGGAGCTCTAACATGTTCTTCTGTTTTCTTATAAGCCGCCCCTTAGTTTTGTTTGTGAAAGAGAAGACAAAGGGCCGCGGGGTGAGGGGATGAAAAATTATTGAGGCTTCTATCCCTTTTTTTTTTTCTTCCCTTTTTTTTTTTTTTTTCTCTCTTCTCCTTGATCCCTTACCCTTTATCTTTGCAATGCCTCCTTCCCTCCAAAAGAATGGAATCGCCGGAGGAAATGGGGGACAAAAACGAAAGAAAAAGTGAGGGGGGGAAAAAAAAATAAATTCAGGTAGAACTTGCCCCCCTTTTTTTTTTATTTACTCCCGCACCTTCGTAAATGACATGGGCTCTCTATTCCCCCCTCAACCGGGAAAAAAAAAAAAAAAATTCCAATAAAGGTGCTTTATTACTACACTCTACATAAACAAATATGTCACCATCTAAGGTAGCCCAATTCCCGTCTTGGGTTGTAGTTCCGGAGGGGGTTGACGATGAGCCCCCAGAGTGCAAGCCCCACCAGTTGAAATTGGACGATTGCTTGCGGGTGTTGCAGAAGGAACTTGTGGAAGTTGAGGCAGCAGATGAGGAATTGGCGTTTTTGGACGACTTGGAAGAACAGGAAGCCAAGGAGAGGGAAGAGGAACAAGCGTTTTTGCAGGATATTGGTGACAGTGATGAAGAATCTTCCACCCCGCCATCGCCGCCCGCTTCCGACAGCGAAAGTGAAAACGCTGACGAGCCCAGATCACAAGTCGTTTATGAGCATCTTGCCTCCGTACGTTCAGTTGCAGAAAAATTTCGGGCATCAGAAGAGTCTGCAACCATATTGAGAAGAGTTTAAAAAAAAAAAAAAAAAAAAAAAAAAAAAAAAAAAAAAAAAAACTCATATTATTTTTTTTCTTACCTGTTTTGTACACTTTATTTTTTTTTTTCTTCCCCGTCCCTTGTACACTTTTTTTTTCTCTCTTTTTTCTTTTTCTCCTTCTACCCCCCCCCCCCCACCCCTCTTCCCCGTTCTTTTTTTTCTATTTTCATCATTTGTAGTTTTTTTTTTTTTCTTCGTCCCATCTTTTTTTTTTTTGCTTCATTCTCAAACTATAAGAAGCAAAAAAAAAAAAAAAATAGGGGAGCGAGAAGAAAGAAAAAAAAAGACAACAATCTAAGAAAATAGTCAAAAAAAAAAAGAGAGAGAAAGAGGCGGGGGATGCGAAGGAGAGAATTTACTTTTATTTTTTTTTTTAAATGTCAGAAAAGAAGGGGGGAAAAAAATACCCCCATTTCTTTTTTTTCTTTTTTCTTTTTCCAACCTGTTAATAATAATTTCCACCATACCATACCCCCCCCAACTTTTTTTCTCTTTTTTTGTTTCGCTACGTAATCTTTTTTTCATCTTTTTTCTTTTTTTTTTCTTTTTTTACCTTTTGTTTTTTTTTCCATCCGCCGCTCGAGGCGCGTCTTTTTGTCTCTCCTTTTTTTTTATTCTTCAAATATGTCCAAAAAAAAAAAAAAAAAAAAAAAAGTCGTTCTACTCAAGGGCCTGTAACAATAAATGACCTCCAAAAGCTTGGTGTACACAAGCACACGAGGGGGCGATGTACGCCACTCCTTTGAAAAAGCACTCACTACAGGGTACGCCCCAGACGGAGGTCTCTACGTCCCTGAGGAGCTCCCAAAAGTGTCCAACGACACCTTAGAAGCATGGTCACACCTAGGGTACAGAGAACTCGCCTGCGAAGTAATGGGTCTGTTCCTTGGTGACGAGGTGGAAAAAGAGGACTTGAAAAAGGTGGTTTACAACGCTTTCAAAAATTTTCCAGAGGAAGCGGTGACGTTGCTGGACACCAAGGACGGTTTTAAAATCGCCGAGTTGTGGAGAGGTCCGACACACTGTTTCAAAGACCTCAGCATGGGCATTCTAATGGGGCTTTTAAACGTGTTCAACGGAAAGCGGGGGAAAAAAACAACAATATTAGCAGCGACAACAGGCGACACAGGTCCAGCTGCCGTCCATGCCGTTAAAGCAGTTAACTCACCCAACATGAAATGCTACGTATTCTACCCCCACGGGCAGGTCTCCGAGACACAAAAACTTCAAATGACCACCAACAGGTCTGATCATGTAAAAGTTTCAGCATTCGAAGGAGGTGGCGATGACATGGACATTCCCATTAAACAAATCCAATCTGACAAAGATTTTGTGGAGAAACACGGTGTGATGGGGTGCAACTCCTACAACATCTGCCGTCCGGTCGCACAGACCATCCACTTCTTCTGGATCTACTTCCAATACTTCAAATCCATCAAAATTGAAAAACCCTGGGAAAACCCGGATTCAAACACCCTCCACCTTACCATCCCTGTAGGTGCGATGGGAAACATCGCAGGCGGATTCATCGCAAAGATCATGGGACTTCCTTTAGGACGGTTCACAGCAGCAGTCAACATCAACGACATCACCCACAGGGCCATCAGTAAAGGTGAGTATCATAAGAGCGATGAAATGCTCCGAACGGTATCGGAAGCGATCAACATCCAGAATCCTTACAACTTTGAGAGATTGATGTACTACTCATTTGGGTGTGACACAGGGAAGGTACGGGAGATCATGACAGAAATGGATCAGAAGGGCAAGGTAACCCTGTCTGAATCCTGTATTAAAAGCCTGCAGAACTCCTTCTCGTCGAATTCTGTTACTGATGCTGAGACACTAGAGGCCATCCGAACCTTTAAGAACAGAAACAACTCTTTGATCTGCCCGCACACTGCTGTTGCTTACCACACTGCGCTTACCCACCAGGCTCCTGGTCCCCACCTATGTGTGGTATCTACTGCGTCGCCTTGTAAGTTTTCGGAGGCTGTTACATCGGCTGTTGGGTCTGAAGTCTGGGGGGAATATGAGGGTTCTGGGGAATTCCCTGTGTCGGCGAGATACACGGTTGAGGAGAAGAAGGATGAGAAAATGGAATTCACGAGGCTTGCCGATGGGGGGCTGCCTGCATCGCAGGCGAAGTGGGAAGCGATGCTGAGGGAAAAAATCGAAAATTGGTAAAATACCCGACAATTTAAAGAGCTGTTTTTTTTTTTTTTTTTTTTTTTTTACCGACTTCGTACAAGCAACAAAACGTGCCAGATTCTTTTTTTTTGTTCTTTTTTTTTTTGTTCTTCCCTTTTCATTTCTTCCACAGAATAAAATAAAAATGAAAGGAAGAGAGAAAAAAAATATTTATCGGGCACCGACTCGGAATGTAACGTTTTGTTCTTTCTTTATTTCTTTAAGAACGAAGCTATTCATAAACCCGTAGGATAGCTTCTTCTTCCTCTTTTCTCTTTCTTCTCTCAACTCCGCCCCTTACCCAACAATTTCTTCTTTTTTTTCCCCCTTTTTTTTTAAAAAAAAAACTTCATTAACAACGTCGAGAGAAGAGGAGCGAAAAGAAATTTTCTTTTTTTTATTTATGTGATACCTTACACTTGAAAACCACCTTTCAATAATAATAAAAAAAGGGAACAAAAAAAAAAAAAAATGCTGTCCTCTATGGTAATGTTTGCTGGGGCGATTGCTGCCTCGAACCTCTCCCCCACGCCGCCCATGGGGTGGATGAGCTGGGAAGTATTCAGGTGCGAAACAGACTGCGTGAACCACAATGGCTCGTGCATCAATGAAAACCTCTACAAGACAATGACCGACGAACTTGTCACTGGGGGGTATCTCGCTGCCGGGTATGACGGTATCCACCTCGACGACTGCTGGATGCAGAGGAAACCGTTCAGAGACGCGCAGGGGAGGCTCTCCCCTGACTCTCAGAGGTTCCCGTCCGGCTTCAAGGCACTTGGCGACTACATGCACCAGAAGAACGTGAAATTCGCCATCTACACCGCCGAGAGCCCCACTACCTGCGCAGGTTACCCCGCATCTGCCGGTTACGAGTCTGTTGACGCAGTCACCTTTGCAGAATGGGGTGTTGACTACCTAAAGGTTGACGGCTGTGGCAACCCTACATACTACCAGACAGGGTACCCCCTTATGGGTGCTTCGCTTGTGGAGTCTGGGAGGGACATTGTGTACAGCTGCTCGTGGCCTGCGTACCTTGGCAGCAACGAGACCACAAAGCCGTACTCTGCAATGATCGAGTCGCACTGCAACCTGTGGAGGAACTGGGCTGACATCCAGTGCAACTGGGGGTCCCTTTCTGGCATCATCGAACACTGGGGGACGTACGGGGAATTCCTTGCGAAGTACGCGGCCCCCGGGCACTGGAACGACCCTGACATGCTCCTCATTGGGAACACCTGCATCACGGAGGACGAGGCGAGGACACAGATGGCCATCTGGTCCATCTCCGCAGCCCCACTCATCATGGGTAACGACCTGAGAACAGTCCCTGCTGCTCACAGGGCAATCTTGCTGAACAAGGAAGCCATCGCTGTTGACCAGGACCCTCTTGGTAAGATGGGTTTCAGGCGCAGCAACGCGAATGGTCAGGTGTGGGTGAGGGAACTTTCCAACAACACCTTCGCCGCAGCGCTTTACAACCCGGGTTCTGCTTCCAGCACTGTGACCTTCACCTTCTCCTCTGCTGGGATCACAACCCCCATGCACGTGAGGAGTATTTGGAACCAGTCTGATATTGGTACCTTCCAGACTTCCTACTCCGCCAATGTCCCTTCCCACGGGACCGCTTTTGTGAAGCTGTCACCGCTTAGCCTTTGATGCACGAGTGTAAGGGAATAGAGATGAAGGGGCGAAAGAAAAGAGTTGTAAAATTGTGCAGAAGAACGTAAAATCGCCAATAGAACTACTACAAGAAAAAAAAACGCTTTTCTTTCGTGTGTGTTGTCATTTCTGATTCAGACGGGCAATTCAAAGGTCAAAAGGAGGGAATCAAGAAGAAGAAGAAAAAAAAAGTGCTGAAAATATTATCGAATTAGTGAATGAAAAGAAACAAGAATCTTAAAACTGAAACAAAAAAGAAAAAAAAAACAAAAGAAAAAAACGTTTTTTTTATTTTTTTCCAATCCGGGTGTTTTTTTTTTTTCTTTTTTTTCTTTACCCCTCACCCCCCATCCCCATCTTGTTGCATCTTGTTTTTTTTCTTCTTCCCTTCTTCCTCTTCATTCCTTCCGTCCCTGGTGCGTAACTCACGTAGGCAGTTGCCCTGCTGCCCGTTAAACCTTAGTTGTTCTTTTTTTTTTCTCTTTTTTTCTTTTTTTCCTTTCTTCTTTTTCTTCTATTTATTTTATACTGCTGGCATTACGGGGTGGGGATTGACTTATGATGACCATTTCCAAATTAACACACACAATGGACCTGAACGGAAGAGGCATTGGCTTCTTTTGGCTGTACAGATACAAGAGCTGCTGACTTCCCCATTTCCACACCCGGTGAGCCGTACCCTTGATGATCATTACTACATCAACACACACAATGGACCTGAACGGAAGGCTTAAAAACCTTTTAGCTGTACAGATACAAGAGCTGCTGATTTCTTTTTTTTTAAAGGTAACAAATGATGATCATTTCCAAATCAACACACACAATGGACCTGAATGGGGAGGGGGCATTCTTTGACCCTTTTTTAGCTGTACAGATACAAGAGCTGCTGATTCTATTTTCTTCTTCTTCTTTTTTTTTATTGGGCCCTGGGTTTATCCTTTGCTCGAGTAACCAGATGATGATCATTACCAAATCAACACACACAATGGACCTGAACGGAAGGGGGTTTTTGCCCCCTTTTAGCTGTACAGATACAAGAGCTGCTGATCACCCCCCACCCCCCACCCCCTGCCTTGGCATCCGGAATTCTTTTTTTTTTGTCAGCCCAACATTTTTTTTTTTTTTTTGCTAGGTGGAGGTTTCAATTTTGTATTCACAGTAATATTTTCCTCCCTACAGGTTGCGAAGGGAGATGGGGTGCCATGTGAGGTGTGCAGTCCTTCTGTGTGTGTTGGTGGGAGGGGTGGTCGGTGAGGAGAAGTGTTGGCACGGGGTGAGACAAGAGTGGGTTCCGCAGGAAGGAGGTTGTGAGTCCTGCTGCTTGGATGGCTATTGTGCCCCGGAAAGCCAGTGCAGCAATCGCCACCTGGTGCTGATATTTGTGGGGTGTGGCCTGCTGTGTCTCTGTTGCGTACTTCTGTGTATCACCCTCAAGTTCGGATTTCCAATCTGCCCCACAGTGAAGGAGAAACTAGCCCCAACACCTCTTAGCGATGCGGAAGTCCCGAGTCCCTCAACTCCACCTACACCACCTCCTCCTGAAGGGAAGCATCCTTCATTGTCTGTCGGTGGTCTTGATGCCCCCTTGCTTGCTTGCTGATTTTTTTCCCCCTTCTTATTTCCTCCCTTCTTCGTTAACAGACAAAAAAAAAAAGAGTAGGGCACCATGCAAAAAAAAAAAAAAAAAGAAAAAGAGAAGAGGAAAAAAGCGTGTATTGTATCACGGGCAACAGGATTTGCAATTGCACAAAAAATATATGCGAAGCCCCCCCCCCCCCCCCCCCCTACCTTTTCTCTCTTCTTTTAAACCCTCCTAACCCCTCCCATACGGTTTAATCTTACTTGTCCCCGCACCCGTAGTAGATGCTCTATAGTAGTCTCCCAATAGGACGGGTCAAGGTCCATTTAAACAATCTGGGATCTAAACTTCACTTTGAGTTAAGTAGTAATTACCCTACGATTCCACGTTCTTTTTTTAAAAAAAGTCTCTCTTTTTTTGGTGGTGGGGATAACATGAAAATATAAGAAAAACATCAGATGTGTTGTTCGCTGCTGACCTCTCGTCGGTCATCACCGGTAGCGCCCGAGTGGAAGAACATAATGCAGATGCTCAGGGTGACGAACAGGCAGCAAACTGCACGAGCGCAGAATCTTGGTTACCCGGGACGCACCGGCTGGGGTTGAGCTGCACACCGCACGCATTAAGGACACGACGCGGAACGCAAAAGAAGCTACAACTCGGCTGCGGTGCGCCCCCTGTAATCAAATAAACAGTTCTTGTGCAGGGCGCCGCCAACACCGGCCTCCTTTAACTCAAATATGAGCTCGTCCGGACGGAAATGTCAACACTTTTATGGGCACCTCCGAAAATTTCTTGTTTTGATTATTTGAGCAAAAAAAGGGCAGCATGCAACCATAGGAAGATGACATATATGGTGTACATGAGGCCGTTCTTTCAATTGCGATGCTTGTTTTGCCATGAGGGTGGCAGGCTTTGCAACCAGGCCAAAATGGCACTTTAAGGGTAAGTTCTCCCCACCCCATTTTAATAGTGATTTAGAGTCCAGCCCACCCAAAATGACCCCAAAAGTTTCACAGATTTTCAATCTGCGTCCATTCCTCTTGGAAAAACGAAATAAAAAATGGAGTCTGGGTTATTTGTAACTTCCAAATTGAATCGTTTGCCAAAAACCATTCTAAAAAACATGTTTTTGCACGTGCGTTTTAAAAATAAAACAAATGGCGAGCATTTTGACCTATATGGTGTTCAAGCTTAGACTGTATTTCTGCACACAAAGTGGTGTCGGACTACTTTTTTACTTAGAAATTTAACGGGGGTTTTCCGCCGCATAGGAGGGTCTTTTGTTGACATTTTTTTCCGGACGAGCTCATATATATATATTTTTTTTTCTATTACGCCCTATATCTCTAAAAGCAATCCCTTCCGTTAGGAAGACAGAGAAAAAAAAAAATGAAACTCAAATCAGCGAAACCCACCTTTTTTTTTTTTTTTTTTTTTTTTTTTTTTTCTTTTTTTTTTTTTATCCAATGAAGAAGCCGGGTTGCAGATTTTTCACAAATTCTTGCTACAGCGCCCTTCGAGCCATTTTCTTTTTTTTTTCTTTTTAGGACTTTCCTGAAACGGGGTTTTAGAGATACGGAGCGTTATTTTAATATTTCTCCTATTCTTCCTTTCATTTTTTTTTTGTTCACCCATTCGTTCTTCGACTACCTTCGAATTATTTATTTATTTATTATTTTTTTTTTTTTTAATACGTCTTTTTTTTTTTTTTTTTTTTTTTTTTTTTTTTTTTTGATCAAAACAAAAAAAAAGGAAGTTTCGCTGCCCCCCCTCCCCCCCCATACCCCACCCGGGTGCATGGACAAAGAAAATGCTGACAATGTACGGCAAATGCTGCATGAGGTCACAGGGGTGTGCGAGAAGTTGGAAAAAGAAGGGAAATATCTAGAGTCACTGGACTTCCACGTCAGATCGCTAGAACTATGCAGGAAGGAGTACGGGGAGAAGAGCAAGGCCGTGGAGGACAGATACCTCAATATCGCCGCACTCAACTACGTAATTGCACAGGGCCACCTGGACCTGGGAAATAAACAAAACGCAGCCTCATACTTACTTGCTCTGGAAAACCTAACATCCCGACCTTTAGTCCACACGGAATCAAACGAACGAAGGTTACTGTACAGGGCAAAAATGTTCACGTTGTACTCCGTCCTGAAACAAATGATGGGAAAACCGCTCTGCGGGCTTCGATACGCGGAGAAGTCCGCGATGCTTTTTTTGAAACTGTCTGTTGTTGAAGAACTTCCAAGGTGTTTCCTCAATCTTTGCGCGTTAAATTCCTCGTTAGGACTGCACAGGCCAGCGTTGAAGTACGCCTACACGGCCTTACAACACGCACGGCAACTACAGGGAACAGAGGGCAGTTTGACATCACGGCAACAAAAACCAGATCGTATAACTAAGACGGAGGTTGATGGGAAAGTTGCATCGAGCAGACCGAATTCCCAGCAGCGGCAGCACGGGGGAAGCGGGATGTCGCTACTTCTAATCGGTTCTGATAAAATTCAAACCCCAGTACAGCCAACGGACGACATCAAAAAGCTAGCCGACGAAGCTACTCGGGCATATAAAGAAGCGGAAGGGCACGACGGTGGCAATGATCTATCACCCTTACCACCCGCCGCATCAGACGATGTTAAAAATCTCGAGTCTGTGGACACCTCGGCCAACGCATGGGAATCCGTTCAAACAAAACACCCTTCGCTCTCCCAATACCTCCAGATCGTGTCAAGCGGAACCACACCACCTGACGATTCACCGACGCACAGCAATCCCATCTCAACAACCGTGGAAAAAATACTGGAAAACACGGAATTATCCCAATCAGAACAATTAATATTAGGGTGTGCGGTGTCGGTCCCCACAACACCGATGCGAAAAACACAACAAGAATGGAGGGAAATCACGAAACAACGGAAGATTGAAACGGTGGACGCTCGAAAAGAAATGTGTTTGAAATTGGCCGCTGAACGCGGGGGGGAATATTCGCAAAACGCCACCTTCGCAGCGTTGCGGGTTCAAACGTGGTTTAGAAAGCACATGGTTCTGCACAGTACGATGGTGACAATGCTGACTCAACATGGAAAAAAATCTCCTCGAAAAGCGGGCACGCCACCACCACCACCCGCACGGCCGCAAAAACTATCGAACCCAACAAGAGCCGCTTCGGTACCTTCGAATATTTCAAATATGTCGTCTGATCAGATGACTCTGGAAACGCTTGTTGCACTCTCATACCACAGCATAGCCGTGGAGCAGGAGCACTGTAAGATGTATGAGAGTCATATCGCTTCGTACCAACTAGCTGCCAGTAAGATAACAGAACATTTGGGATATCATCATCCATTGGCCTCGAAGCTGCGTGCTGCTTCACGAAAAGCTTCACATGCTCAACGTGAACGAGATACCGGGTCTGTTCCGGTTGGTTCGGCAGTGTCGCGAAAACGAGAAGAAAGAAAGGGCCGTCAAGAAGCATACATCGCAGCTTCATTATTTACAAGGCGTCAGCAAACCCTGTCAGTATTTTCGGGCGACGGTCCAACCGGAGATGTTATGCACAAATCGCCAAAGAGGCGGGTTCAAAGACGGCAGCAGCCTGTTACAAGTTCCGAGGCTGCTGCTTCAGTTTTGGTGGGTCGGCCGGCATCGCTTCTTCGAAAGAAGGAACGACCTGCCTGGCAGGATGCGTCTTCTGTTCCGCCGCCTGAAATGTCGTCATTGAGAAAAAAGAAGCAAGAGCAGGTTAGAATGTGTCAAGGGCTTGATGTGTCGCCGCTTCCTTTTAAGCATATCGATGGTGTTACACCGAAAAAAAACTCCCCGTTGCCAAGGATGAGAACCGCGCCTTCAAAACACCCACCTTATCCACAGCAACAAATAGGCATTGCTCCAGTTACGAATTGGGTTCAGAAGGCACATGATACGGCTCCGAAAACAAGCGTGACGCAGGAGGCGCAGGCTCGGCAGGGGAACGTTGTTAAGGCGCATAATGCTTGGGTAAAATCTGCGCTTACTGATGGGCCCGAGGCTGGGCCTTTGCTCACCCCTTCGGATATAGCTTATCTATCGTCGACTTTCAATCTTTCTCTCTCTACTCGCCCTTTGGGCAGCCAGCCCCCGCGTGCACGGAGGACAGAGAATGTCGAACCTATTGACAAGTCGCTTGCAAAGATGACACATCAACGCGAAGAGGCTTCGTTGTGGCTTCAGCAGCTGAAGCAAGAAGCTGCGGTTTAGGTCCCTCTTGAAATAAACAGGGCACAGAAATTTAAAAAAAAAAAAAAAAAAAAAAGTCGCGCATTTTACTTCATCTCTTTGTTTTTTTTTTTTTTTATATATTATATCTGGTTCGTGTTAAGTTTTTTTTTTTTCTTTTTTTCTTTTTTTTTTTTCTCTCTTCTTCCAAAAGGTAAGGCAAAAAAAAAAAAAAAAAAAAAAAAATGATAGAGGCATTGTCTGGGTTATGTTTCCCCACCAACCCTTCCCTCCTTTCTTCTTTTTCTTTTTTTCAGGTGGTGGGGAAAACATGGAAATATAAAGAAGTACATCAGATGTGTTGTTCGCTGTTGACCTCCCCGTCGGTCATCACCGGTAGCGCCCAAGTGGAAGAAGCAGATGCTCTGGGTGGCGAACAGGCAGCAAACTACACGGGCTCAGAATCTTGGTTACCCGGGGCGCCCCGGCTGGGGTTGAGCTGCACACCGCACGCATTAAGGACACGACGCGGAACGCAAAAGAAGCTACAGCTAGGCCGAGGTGCGCCCCTTGTAATCAAGTAAATGGTGCTTGTGCAGGGTGCCCCCACCGGTTTCCTTTAAATCATCGAGTTTTTTTTTTTTTTTTTTGTCTCTCCTTTCTCTTCTTTTCGTTCGTTGAAAAATAAGAAGAAGAACAAGGAAAACGTGAGTTTCAGACAGGGGAGGGGCTATGAAGTCTTATTTTTATTTTTCTTTTTATTTTTATTTTCTTTTTATAGCCTCTCTCCTTTGCCAGGTCGGGATTTTTTTTTTCTCTTCTTTCTCTTCTCTGCATGAAATATTTCAAAAGTTGGAATGGATTCTGTTACTTCTTAAAGGACGGGAAAATACACTGTTTGGAAATACCTGGCCTGCAAAGCATGCATTCCTAAAGCCAGGTCTCAAAAAAAAAAAAAAAAAAATCTCATGCATGCGTGCCAGTCTATCTAGCTCACTCAAAGCACGCTTGATCCATTAGTACTTTATTTTTACTACTTTTTTTTTTTTTGTATTTTAAAAAGAATTGACTAGTAGTCCTTTAAGGGAGATAGAAATCATTTTATTTTTTCTCTTCTTTCTTCCTGCCTCCCCAAAAAAATCTTTTTGGAGGGGGGGCAAAAAAAATATGTGTAGAAAGCAGAAGATGAGAACTTGAAGTGAGATTTGAAAGATTTTTTTTTATAAGTATCAGAAAGGATTCCCCTCCACCCCCCCCTTTTTTTTGCTTGAACAAGAAAAAGCAGTTTATTAATTTATTGATAAATTGTTGTTGCTGGAAAAAAAAAAAAAAAAAAAGAGTAGTGGTGGCATTGTTGGGCTTATCCTTCTACAGGTTTATCCCGGCTGTGCACAAACAACAATAAACCGACTCTTTTTTTTTTTCTTTTTTTTTTTTCCTAAGGCTTCCACGGGTGGTGAGATGCCGTGTCTTTTATCTTGTTTTCTTTATAGGTGTTCCTTCTCTCCTCACCCTCCCCCCCTCCTCCTTTCCCTTCTGTTCAAAGTTACGTTTCTGTCAATCGAGAAAGGAAAAAAAAAAAAAAAATAAATAAATAAAAAAGTTTGGAGAGGGAGGGGGATAGTATAAAAGAAAGAAAATGTAAAGAAGAAAAGAAAAAAAAAAAAGAAGGAGGGGAAAAAAAAAAAAAAAAAGGAAGGGAGCTCACAAAAGCTCACACAAAAGAAAATTTTTTTTCTCCAAGCCCTCCCCCCTCCCTAGTCTTTTTCCCCCTGTCTCCTTTTTTTTTTTTAAAAAAGAAACATTTTTGCCTCTCCTTGCCACACCTACGTCCTATGTACTCCCCTCCCCCCGATCACAGTAAAATTGGTTTTTTTTCCCCCCCCTTTTTTTTCTTCTTTCTTCCCCGTCCCTCCCCAGTAAATCCTTTTTTTCCCCTCCCATTCTTGTGCATAGCTTTGTCTTTCTCTTATTATTTTATTATTATTATTTTTTTTTTAAAAAAAAATGAAACCTTTATCAATCCTAATCATGTGCAGCTCTATCATCACTCCTTTTGCCACAACTCAGCAAGGTCACCATCCCCTTCTTACGGCTCGTATAGACCATCTCAAACAAACGATCGACGCAGGACCGTCGCTGAGGATCTGGCATGGGGTAGGTAGGTCCAACCCAATCCTGTACCGCTCGCAAATACTTCTTATCTCGACAAGCTCTCCCAACAAAACGAACTATGTACTAGACACCTCCCAATACACACACAACAAAAAAAAAAAAAAATGGATCCCACGGTTGTTGAAGCCATGCTTGTGGACATGTTCCCAGGTGTCGCCAGGGAAGAAGTGAAGAAGGTGCTGGAGAGGGAGGGCTTCGACAACAGTGTGAATCACTTTCTGGCCCTGGAAGCAACGGGTCAGCAGGAGGAACCGGAGGCAGCGGAGGCAGCCCCTGTACAGCCTGCAGTCATTGATGACGAAACCATCGCGATGCACAACCAGCTGGACGCGGAAAGGCAAAGGCAGAATGAAAGCAGATCTGTCCTCGCTGATATCTTCACCAAAACCAGCAGCCTGCTGACAGAAGCAGCCAGAACCATTACACGCAAAGCACCAACGACCTCACCCACACCCGAACTCCGTGACATTGAGGCCACCTCTGAAGGGGGTCTTGTCGTGCCTCCTACGGTGCAGCCCACCGCGGCTTCCGCCGCACTGCCCCCGTCTCCGCAGAACAAGCACCTGGACGAGACGTTGGAAAACACCAAGTACGTCTTGGAATCGACCGCGAGCCCAACCGGGGAGATTGAGAACTACAAGAAACTGCTTGACGAGTATGGACGGGTTTTCCAAAAAAAAAAAAAAAAAAAAAAAAAACTCCACAGAATTCCCCCGAGCTCCACAGTCGTTGCAGTTATAGGTGCTCCCAACACGGGTAAGACATCTGTCATCAATGCGGTGTGTTCAGACGGGAAAAAAAAAAAAAAGAAAAAAGAAAAAGGGTAGAGTCCTAACTCGACCCCTAAGTTTCTGAAACGCTCAAATTCCGCCCCCTAGATTTCCAAAATGCTCAAAGTCCACCCCCTAAGTCTTCAAAACGCTCAAATCCCGCCCCCTAAGTTTCCAAAGTGTTCAAAGTCCGCCCCCTCAGGTTTTCAAATGCCCTAACTAGGCCCCGTGGGAAACCGCTCAAAGTCAACCCCTTAGTTAGCATTTAAAAGAAAACCTTTGCTTCTTCTTGGAGATCAGGAGAGTGGGTGCACGCCGAAATCTTGTGGCCAAGAACACCGCAACGACTGCAGGCATTCTTCCTTTCGCTCTTGCTGGGGATCCTCTTCTTTTTCCTCCCTACACCTTTGTTGAAAATGGGCGGTAAAGGGAGGAGGATACCCGCGTATGCAAGCCGATGAAAGCCACATCGAAGAAATGGGGCAACCATGCCAAGGACATCGATGCTCTCTTTTGAGCAGGCTGTACTGAGATGCGTGCAAAGAAGCCCTTCTCTCCTGAAGAGAGGGCAAGAGCAGCTCTGCTTTAGCGTCAACGATGAACGTCCCTCTGAGGTCGACTTGGTGCTTCCCGTCGGTGTAAATGGCTCTCAGGTACTCTGCCACTTCTTCATCAAACTATAAAAAAAAAAAAAAAAGAAATAAAAAAAAAAAGAAAGCCAGGATTGGTTTTTGTGATATAATGATGGGGAAAAGAGCTGTAGGAAATGTTGGGGTGAAAAAATGTTGTTGAGCATTTATGAAACATCGGGGGCCCAGGTTGTGTATTTCCGAAACTAAGGGGTCCGGATTTGAACATTTTGAAAACCAAGGGGGTCTACTTTGAGCATTTATGAAACTAAGGGGACTGGATTCACGCATTTTAAAGCTTAGGGTTGAGTATGAGTTTTTTTTTGAAGATTTAAGAAACCTTGGGGACTGGATCAGAAACTTTTTCCTCCTTAAAGATAGACCTTGAATCATTTCTCAAACTAAGGGGGTGGATTTTGAGCATTTCTCGAACTTAGGGGTCAAGTTAGAAGTTTTCTCAAAAAAAAAAAAAAAAAAAAAAAAAAAAAAAAAAAAAAAAAAAAAAAAAAAAAAAAAAACAGATGCTTGGAACCCCGCTTCTGCCCACCAAGCCCCCCGGGCTGCGATACACGGTGCAAAACCAGCCCGAAGGCGCAACATGTTACTTAGTAGAAGATGTAATTGTTGATTTAAGCGGCCTCCCGGTCTTCCAAGTCAAGAAGAGGATGGAGGAAGTGATGCAACGCGTCACGGAAGACGGGACACAGAACATTGAGGTGAAGGGCCCCGGGCTCTTCCCCGACGATATGGAAATCAGGGAGGTCGATGCTGGGACAGACGTCCCTAGAAACTGGGTTGGGGTGGTCATTGTGAACAATCTGACCGCTGATGACCTAAAGAAATACAAGGATCAGCCTAACGTTGTATTAATCTCTGTTAAAGAGGAGGCTGAGGACGGTGTTTTGGTGGTAGATGCGACGTCCTACTTGAGCAGCATTATTCTGCAAAATCATGGTGCTGGTGGGCCATACATGGGCTCGTTCAACATTTTAAGGGAAAAGGTAAACAGCATCAGGGCGGGTCTGAAGGCAGCCCGTGAGGATACGACTGCAGGGCTCTTGAACGAAATTGGTCTTACCGCGCAAGCCCACATTGACAAACTGCAGGAGCTGCAGCATGCGTGTGGCTTTGATTCTGACCTTTCTCGCCCTCCTTTGTCGTCTGAGCGGCCGGTGGTTTCTAGTGGTGTTGAATACATGCCTGTACAGCCTGTTCACCAGCCACAGTCACAGTATATTCCAGTGGAGAGTACGTATGTCCCCGTGACCTCAACATGGCAGCCAAAAGCGTGAAAAAAAAAAAGAAGAAAAATACGTCCCCGTGACCTTGCCTATTTGTAGTTTTATCAAGAGGGGGAAAAAAAAAATAAATGTTGATTTTTTAGAAAATCGGGGATGGGGGGGGGGGGGGGGGGAGTAGGGGAAAGAAGCTTGGTTTGGTAGAATATTGTTTTTTTTTTTCTCTCTCTTTTTTTTTTTTTTTTCTTTTTTTTTTTCGTCTCTATATGGTTAATTATTCGCTACAATGTTACAAAGTGTTAATTTGTCAAAAGTCGGCAGCAAGCAGCCCGAGACAGAAATCTCTTTTCTACGGGATGCTGTGCGTAAACCCGTCTTCAAAACAGGGTTTTGCAAAAAAAAAAAAAAAAAAAAAAAAAAAAAAAAAGGTGCTGTTGGATTTTGGTTCAGAAATCCCTGTGACAAATAGCGAATAATGGGCCATATGACCCGTTACTCAGGGTAACACACCTATATATTGATTTAGTAAGATTTTGATCCAGTAAAAAAAAAAAAGAAAATAATAGAAGGGAAATTAATGATCCCACAAATTTTTTTCTAAAGTATTTTTTTTTCTTTTGTCTTCAGTCCCCCTCCACATATTTTTTTCTCTTTTTATCTCATATATATTTTTTTTTTTTTCAGAATTCGTGGACCCCGGTGGTGTTTCCTTTTTATCCTACAAAAAAAAATCTAGCCCCCCAAAAAAAAATTGATTCCCCCACATGTATGAATTCTTTTTTTTTCCGTGTTTTCTTTTCCTTTTTTTTTTTTTTTTTTTTTTTTTTTTGAAAACAGGTTTCTATTTCTGTCCTTGCCCAAAACACACGCACACACTTTTTTTTTTCTTTTTTTTTTTTTTTTCCCGTCCTTTCCACTTTGTTTTGCTTTTTCCTTCTTTTTTTTGTAACACAAAAAAAAAAAAAAAAAAAAAAAAAAAAAAAAAAAAACCACGCACACAGGCCAATGTACAGCTATGGGGGCGCTGTGAGGGCAGTGCGGAATACCAGAAATGGTACTGCAACAGGGACAGCAGCAGGAAGCAACAGCAAGCCCGTTTTCATCCTCAGCGGTGAGAAGGTGGTGCGCCCCTATGACGGCGCCGTAGATAAGGCATTGTCAGGACACTGGCAAAAAAAAGTCTGGAGAAAACGGCTGAAGGACAACGGAATCGTAAACAAAAAAGGTGTGGTGCTGAAAGACGTAGGCAGCAGGCTATCATGGGTGGACAGGGAAGTGTCTGCCACTATAAACGAAGAAATTGAAGAGAGGTTTGCAAGGAAGACATCGGAAATACATGTTTTGAAAGAGAATGCTAACCTCAGAACGGAGCGGAAGAAAAAAGAACGCACAGCTCGGGCAATCGTCAAGAAGAAGCTCAAGAAGAAGCAACAGCAAATACCAAAGCAGGCAAAGGCTACACCTGTCCCTCCTGAGCCCTCATCTGTATGGTCGCATCCTGTTTTTGCTCGGCATCTCTTAAACCCGCCTTTCTCTCGTGGATTTGAGTCAGAAAACACGTCAGACAGGCATGCAACACTACCCTTGCAAGGACCCCCTTCACCTGATTCGACAAATGACGGTGATCTGATCACACATTCGCCGCGTTCATCCCCTTCAATAAGTGCAACTAGTAGTAGCAGCACCTTGCAGTACTCTTCTGCTACTGAAAGTGAGGACAGCAGCAGGCTTGTATTCTCTGAAGGTGAGATGACGTGATTTTTATATTTATTTTTGGTCTCTATTGGAAAAGACACTCGTCTTTCCTTTTTTTTTTTTTTTTTTTTTTTTTTTTTTTAAGTCTCTCCTAAAAAGGCATTATGTTTTTTTTTTTTTTTAAAAAAAAGAAATATGGAAGGACACTCAAAAAAAAAAAAAAAAATCCCCTTGTCTTATTGTTGAATCGCTCAAAATCCACTGAATTCTCACAAAAGTGTGTTTTTTTTCTCCCCCCCCCAATAACTGTTGGGGAAAGTACACTAGTGGAAATTTTTAGGTTCGGTTATATCTGTTTCTTTCTTTTTTTTTTTGTTCTTTTTTTTTTTCCACTCACGAAAACTGGAAGAACCAAGAGAAATCTTAAAAAGAAAGAAAACAAAATACAGGTCTTCAAAACGAGGAAAAGAAGAACGAAAGGGGGGGGGAAAAAAAAGGGAAGAAAGAGGAACAACAAACACCTTCCTTTCCCCCCCCCTTTTTTTTCTTCCAGTTTTTTTTTTTTCCTTCTTTTTTTTTTTTTAAACACTCACTTTTTCTTCTTTTTTTTTGTCTTCAAGCAAACGCGGCCTACGGCAAAATGAAAGAGAAATCACCAACACCAAAGAAAAAGGAGCTATGGCTATCCGCCTTTTCTTTTTCCCCCTTCCTTTTTCTTTTCTTTTTTTCCCCTGCCCTTTTCTTCTTTCTTTCAATTTATCCAATCTATTTTTTTTTCTTCTTTTTAGTGGCTCTAGTCTAGACAAAGAAGGAAGGAGAAAAGAAAGAGCCACCCCCCCCCCCCCCCCCCCTCCCCCATTCACAAACAATCTGTTTTTTAAGAAGAGAAAAAGAAAGAAGTTTTGATGCGTAATCTTTTTTTTTTTAAAAGAAATCCATCATTACATTGACAACACATGAGAAGTATCTGGTTTGTTTGTCATAACCTGCGTTTTTCAATTCCACCGTCATGGTTACCCTTTAAACCGAGAAGCAAACTTTTCGGCTTAAAAAAAAATAAAAAATAAAAAAAGTGGATTAAAACTTGGGTGTTATTGAACTTTACCAAACACCCTTTTAAAAAAAAAAGTTGCTGATAACGTTGGATGTTTCTTTTTCTTTTTTTTTTTTTTTTTTAAATGGAGGTTGGTGTTGACACTTTCTCACCTTCCCACAAATCAGTGGCTTTATCTTTCCCCCCCACGCCACCCTTCAGGAAGGGGAAAGGTAGCTAAGAAAAGAAAGAATACATGAGAGGGGGACAATTAAAAAAAAATAGACTAGTGGCGATTCCTAAGTTGGTATCTGGCATAATTACTCCTTTGTAAGAAAAAAAAAAAAAAAAAAAAAACTCATTTTTTCTTCTTTCTTTTCTGTTTTTCTTATTATTTTTTTTCTACGGTATGTCAGCACCAAAAAAAAAAAAAAAAAAAAAAAAAAAAGCCTCGGTTGATAGAAGAGAGTTGATTTTTTTTCAACATGCAAAAAATTTAATGAAAAAAAAAAAAAAAAGAAGAAAGGAATTCAGAGATGTGCACAGAGTAATAATAGCTATTTACAAACTGTCACTCGAGAGGAATAAAAAAAAAAAGAAATTACGAGAGGCCGAAGGCCTCGGGGTAAATCTTTTTCTCTCTTTTGACGTGAATTAAAGTGGTCTTATTTTTCTTTTTTTCTTTTCTTTTTTTTTTTTACTTCATTCCGACACATGTCGAAGAAAAATGTGGATTTATTTTTTTTCCCTCTTCTGAGAGTGAAAAAATAAAATCGAGGCGATCGAAGTGGAAAAAAAAAAAGTTGAAGAGGAGGGTGTAATTAAAAAAAAAAAAAAAAGAACCTGCTTTCTTTTTTTTTTTTTTTTCTTTTTCTTTTTCTTCCTATTTTTTTTTTTTTTTTCCTTCGCAAACCGCACCAACAAAAAAAAAAAAAAGGAGAACAAAAAAAAAATGGAATCTGTACCAAAGTCAGAATGGTTAGACGGTGACTGCTGCACCAGGTGTGAAAAGGGCTTCAAACTCACCAGAAGGAAGCACCACTGCAGGCTTTGTGGGAAGGTGTTCTGCGATAAATGCACAAGGTCTCGGGAAGAAGGGAAGAGGGTGTGCTGGGACTGCGTGGATAAGCTGTCAACCGGCGACGCTGAAAGCCGCCCCGTTACACCAGAACCAACCCCCAGCGGCGTTTTTGCCGCCTCCCCTCGAGACAGAATTTCATCATTAAACTCATTGGAGTCTTCCGTTCGGTCTGTCGACGTTGGAAAAATATTCGGCCTAGGTACTAGAGAGGACAAGCGGGACGTATCGAAGGATAAAGATACACAGCACCTTCAAACCAGGGTGTTGGAACTTGAAAACCAGCTCAGGGCGCTTCACCCAGAATACACCCGTGTAAAAAATCTGTGTACCGAGGCAAAACAACGGGCGCTGGCTTATGAAGAACTGAAAATGAAAGAAGAAAGTTTGAAACGTCGGAAAGCAGCGATGCTCCGGGAAAATAGGGAAACAGCAGATATCGAAGTTTCTGAGAGGAAACAAGAGTTTGAAAAAGGGACCCATCATCTGCGTGCCTGTGAGATTTGCGCAATCGAGTACACCGTGACACGGAGGGAGCATCACTGCAGGGTGTGTTATAAGAGCATGTGCGGGGCGTGTTCGAGAAACAGGATCAAACGCAAGCAGCGGGCTTGTTGTCACTGTTTCGCTAGGTTTACGCTGCAGTCGAAAAATTTCTCGAAGCATCTTCGGGACAA